>CM040910.1:44077304-44192304 GCA_023029165.1 Gobiocypris rarus
TATAGTCGTTAGGTGATAGTGCTAAGTAGATCTGGGTGTCATCAGCATAGCTGTGGTAAGCCATTTGGTTCTCTCTCATTATTTGGCTCAGTGGCAGCATGTACAGGTTGAATAGGAGTGGTGCTAGAATTGACCCTTGTGGGACTCCATGAAGTCATGGATGTCAGTCAGTCAGACTTATGGTCACCTATACTCACATAATAACCTCTTCCTTCTAAGTACGACCTGAACCATTTAAGGACCATCCCAGAAAGTCCGACCCAGTTTTCCAGCCTGTCAAGAAGTATGTTATGGTCAACAGTGTCGAATGCGCACTGAGGTCGAGTAGCACCAGAATTGATGTTTTGCCTGTATCTGTATTGAGGCGAATATCATTTATGATCTTTATGAGCGCTGTTTCTGTGCTGTGATGTGGTCGGAAACCAGATTGAAAATTGTCAAAGTATCCGCTTGAGCTTAAGAATTTGTTCAGCTGACTGAAGACAACTTTTTCAATGATCTTGCCTATGAAGGGAGATTTGAGATTGGTCGGTAGTTGTTCAATATGGAGTTATCCAGATTTCTCTTTTTCAGAAGAGGCTTAACTACTGCGGTTTTAAGGAGTTTGGAAAATTCCCATTGAGAAGTGATGAGTTTACCACTTCTAGCAGATCTGCTTCTAAACAGTTAAACACACTTTTGAAAAAGAAGTGGGGAGTGTGTCAAGGAGGCAGGTTGATGTTTTAAGGTGCTGCACCGCTTTCTTCTAAAATTTTATAATCAATTGCTTCAAAATCAGACATAGTAACTTTCCGAGGTTGTGGTCTGATCTGACTGACCCCAAAGCAACTCACGGATGTGCTGATCGCCTTCCTGATATTATTTATTTTCTGAGAAGAAGGAAGCAAACTCACTGCATTTGCTGTCAGAGAGCATTTCACTGGGAATGTGACTCGGGGTTTGTCAGTCTCTCTCTACAGTAGCAAAAAGAGTGCGTGTTGTTTATGTTTCTGTTTATAATATTTGAGAAGAAGGTCTGTCTAGCCTTGCCTAGTTCCACATTGAAATCATGAAGGCTGTCTTTATAGATGTTATAATGGATTATAAGTTTTGTCTTCCGCCACATGCTCAGATTTCCTGCATTGTCTTTTCATTATTTGCACTGCCGTTGAGTTTCTCCAAGGTGCTTTCTGTCTTCCACTCTTTTCTTGACTTTCTCAGGAGCAATATTATCAATTACACTCTTAACTTTTGAGTTAAAGGAGTCAAGGAGAGAATCAACAGAGTCTGCAGATATGCTTGGTGTTAGAGATATAGCCTTCATAAATAGCTCACTAGTGTTCTCATTTAAGCTTCTCTTTTGACAGCGACAGATCTAGCTTCAATGGCAGGAGAGATTGAAATATCAAAGAAAATACAGAAATGATCAGACAATGCTACATCTTTAACAACAATTGATGAAATGTTTAGACCCTTGCTGATAAGTAAGTCTAGAGTGTGTCCACGATTGTGTGTGGGACCATGTACATGCTGTGTCAAATCAAAAGTGTTAATAACAGTCATGAGCTCTTTTGTTGTACTGGATTCAGCATTGTCTATGTGAATGTTAAAATCCCCAGCAATGGCAAAACAATCAAACTCTGAGGAGATTATTGATAACAGCTCTGTAAAGTCCTCAGTAAAGGATGGAGAGTATTTTGGAGGCCTGTAAACAATGATAAGCAGGATGCGTGGAGCACCTTTTAACACAATACCCAGATATTCAAAAGACAGATAGTCACCAAATGACACTTGCTTACATTGATAGACATCTTTAAAAGAGCAGCAATACCCCCACCTCTTCTAAACGCTCTGGACATACTCATAAAAGTAAAGTTAGAGGGGCTGTTTCATTGAGGACTGTTGCACTGCAGTTTTCTTCAAGCCAAGTTTCATTTAGAAGCAAAAATCTAGGTTGTTTGTGGTTATTAAGTCATTGACTAGAAATGATTTGTTCTTAAGTGAACGGATATTTAAAAGTGCTAACTTAACAGTATTAATTTTTTCCCCACAGTAATCTTAGTTTGACATGTAATAGGCAGCAGATTAGATGGGTTTGCTATACGGTCTGAGAAGGTCTTACACTTTCTATCACGTAACAGAACTGAAATAGAGAAAGAGACAGGCACACTGGGTTCCCGCTGCTTCTGTAAACATTTGATAAAGTTACTGTTATCATGGCGGGACCCAACACACATCACTGAGAGCTGGTATCAGTTGTTTTGGGTTCACCTACAACAGATGGAGGAGGGTGTTGGCCCTGGCGTTGTGACCAAGAAATCTCACAGGAGGAGGCTGAGAGCGAGCTGGGCCCACAGGCTTTGATGGTTGTGGGGCTCGACGCTCTTTGGTTGATATCTGGGGCTCGCAGAAATCGAGTGTGATAGTCTGGTTCCAGCATAGACCATTTGCTCCATTCTCTCTGAGAAGCTCAGAAGCGGGATGCTGGTGAGAGGGATAACATGTCTGGTGAGGGTGGCTGTTGTTCTGGTGTTATCGGAGGCTGAATTATGTTATCATCCATTTCATGGAGTGACTTAGACATTTCATGCAGTTTCCTGTTCAGACTAGTCATAAAGCGTAACAGTTCACTAGTCTGACCCCCCTTAGAGCCCACCCTTTCGTGCACCTCCACAGTATGGGCAGAGATGTTACTGTTCAGTCCTCAATCTGTGTTAGTTCTAATATGTCACAGTCTGTCTGTGGTGAGCACTGTGGGCGGGACTCAGATGGGAGTGTGTCCGTGAGCAGTGGCTGTTGTGGCTGCGTGATGTTATCAGTGTCCTTGTGGAGTGTGACATGTCCATTCAGATGCTGAAATGAAGTCCTGTAGTCCCATAGTCTGTTCAGGTGTGTGTGTGCCATTCAGGTCGAGTGAGTTAGCACACACAGCTGAGGGATGGTGTAGGGAAAAGTGAATATTGTCCTTTAGCACTCTTGCACCAAGTTTGTTTGGGTGAAGGCCATTTGATGTAAACAATTGTCTCTGGCTCCAGAATAGATTAAAGTTGTCGATGAAGTTCACTCCTTTATGTTGCAGGTTTTTGCAGCCATGTATTAAGCCCAAGTAACCGTGGAAAACCTATTTGTTCCTCTTGCTGGAAGTGGTCCACTGATGAACGGTTGAACTTTTAGTTTTCTAAGTGTTTCAAAAGTACATTGAAATCCTCTTAATGAGTTCTGACTGCTCTCTGAATATCGATTTTCCCACATGAATGACAAGTCGATTTGCAGTCTTATGTTTCATCAGAATGTTCTGAATTTCCCTGTTTACGCCAGAAACTGTAGCTTGTGGAAGGCAGCATGTAGTTGTATCCCTGCTGCTAATGTTTCTGACTGTGGAGTCCCCCACTATCAGAGTCCTGGGCTCGGCTGCGCTCTGAGCTGAGTGCCGCTGTCTGCTCGACCTTGAGCGCCTTTTGGTATCAGTGTTAGCTGCTGGCTGATACGATCTGTGTTCGTTTACATTCATCACATTTGGGGATTCATCACCCACATTCATTAATACTTCAAATCTGTTTTCAAGTTGTATAGTTGGTGGTAGGAAATCAGCGCTTGCAATCCTTGTGTCTGGGGTAGAGCATGCTAATGTTGCAGTATGTGACGCTCTTGACAATCTGATCAAGCCACTTTTGAACCAGAAACAGCGGCAGAAGCGCCTGACCTGGGCTACTGAGAAGCAGCACTGGACTGTCGCTCAAATTTTGCATGTCATTCAGAAATCAAGGTGCCAGAGTCTGGAGGAAGACTGGGAGAAGGAAATGCCAAAATGCCTGAAGTCCAGTGTCAAGTACCCACAGTCAGTGATGGTCTGGGGTGCCATGTCAGCTGCTGGTGTTGGTCAACTGTGTTTTATCAAGGGCAGGGTCAATGCAGCTAGCTATCAGGAGATTTTGGAGCACTTCATGCTTCCATCTGCTGAAAAGCTTTATGGAGATGAAGATTTCGTTTTTCAGCACGACCTGGCACCTGCTCACTGTGCCAAAACCACTGGTAAATGGTTTACTGACCATGGTATTACTGTGCTCAATTGGCCTGCCAACTCTCCTGACCTGAACCCCATAGAGAATCTGTGGAATATTGTGAAGAGAAAGTTGAGAGACGTAAGACCCAACACTCTGGATGAGCTTAAGGCTGCTATCGAAGCATCCTGGGCCTCCATAACACCTCAGCAGTGCCACAGGCTGATTGCCTCCATGCCACGCCACATTGAAGCAGTCATTTCTGCAAAAGGATTCCCGACCAAATATTGAGTGCATAGCTGAACATAATTATTTGAAGGTTGACTTTTTTTGTATTAAAAACACTTTTCTTTTATTGGTCGGATGAAATATGCTAATTTTTTGAGATAGGATATTAATAATAAATTTAGATAGGAGCTGTATGCCAAAATCATCAGTATTAAAACAATAAAAGACCTGAAATATTTCAGTTTGTGTGCAATGAATCTAAAATATATCAAAGTTTAATTTTATCATTACATTATGGAAAATAATGAACTTTTATCACAATATGCTAATTTTTTGAGAAGGACCTGTATATATTACATGGCATTTCATGACTATTGCCACTAGATGGCATTGATGCTCTGCATTATAAAAGTGGTCAAATCTAACCACTGCATATCTGTGTGGTCTGCAGTCAGATTTTTTTAAATTGTAAAATAAACATTGCCCCATTATATGCCCTATTTATTTTAAAGAGAATTTATAGGTGTGTGTGTGTGTGTATGTATGAGAAATAAAATACTGTTTCGCTATTTCCTATTCATTCCTATAGGGGTCCTTCCCAGGAGGGAAGGATTTGTTAGTATTTTTATTACAACCACAAAAACACCTGGAATCTAGTCATTTTTTCTACACATTCCTATTTCACATGTGACAAAACAGACCACTCTCAATTTTTAAACAGAAAAAGAAAATGAATTTTAGGTCAAAGTGAATCCACTGAAATACCTGATCACTAGACAGGTTCCAGACTCCATTAATTTTGTCATAAACCTGCTCCTGTGGCAGAAGCCGCAGCTGTTTATTCTGAATAAGAGCTCCTCTCAGCTTCAGATCCCGATACATTTTGGACGTCTCATAAGCTCTGCAAGAAACGGAAATAATTTGTTTGGTAACTCATTTATATACCTAATTGTATCTAAAACATGCCTTAGTAATATTATTTAATAACTAAATGAATAAAAGTAAATGAATAAATGTATTATATTGACAATATAATAATTTCATCATGATCTTTTTGTTCCATGCTTTATCTTGTGCAAAATTACATTTCCTTTTATTGACACTTTCCTATAATAATATTTCATCTGAATAATTTATTTTATAAAACGGTGACCCTATTTTTTCAAAAAGTTACCAATTTAGTAGATTTATACTAAATCCAACCAATCATTTGTGCTAAATAAATACAGCTTGACGCTCTTTAACTTATAATACATACCTATGACTACATCTTATTGTATTTTTTAAATGACTAAAACATATTTTGTTCTAACAAAATACTTTTAACTGTTAACATTAAAAATGTGGTATTTTTTATAATATCCAATTCACAGAATAGATTTCCTTGAGTGTTTTATAGATTAAATTACAGATGACGCTATACTGTAGATTTAAAAATGAGTTTGTTAATTAACAAAAACAAAGCCAATATGCCAACTCCAATTCTGAGAAAATTAAAAAAAGAAAAAGAAAACTGTCACTAATCTTGGCATTATGTGTAACACAAGTACCTGTGAACAGCAATGACCGACGTAAACAGTCTCGGACTTCCTGGGACCACATTGGTGAATATGAACTCAAATCTAGTGTTATTAGATTTGGTTAATATGTAAAGCGCTTCCGTCTGACCTCTCAGTTTCTGGAAAAAAAGAGGGTATTAAAAAGTGATTCTGATGTGTAGGAACTTGAAAGGAAGACGACTTACTGAATTTGCTGTCCTTGTGGTGATATTAATAATGCAGTTGTATCCCACAGCTGTTAATAAACACAAAAGACAAAATGTGTCAGATAATGATTGACAGTTCCACTGTCAACTGATATAATTTTTTTTTAGATTTTTTACTCTCTCAAAATGATGTTTTTGAGAAATCTACATCTGTCCAGTGCATTAAAACCCTGTAGTAATTAACCCTAAATACATTTTGTTCAATAGAGGGCGACAAAGGCTCACTATGAAGAGCTGCAACAGAGATTATTATTTAATATTTCTCAAATACTCACACAAATTGACTCTCGGCAGTGCCAATGAATGCCAGATTATCCTCAAATTAGTCACCAGGAGTCTTCCTACATGAAGACAAGACGTGACATTACAATAACCAAAATAATATACAATATAAACAAGACAATTAATGATATTTTACATGACAGTAATCTAATAATAAAAAAATGAAGATAGCCGCACCTCTATCACCATTGTTTCCCTTTGTGTCCTCGATGGAATCCAGGCAGTCGATGAGCGCTTCACCTGGTCTGGTTTTCATCTGCCTTAAATTAAACATAAAATCACGTGCTGCTGTCTGAGAGGAGAACACAAACTCACCCCCCGGTTTCACAGACAAGGCTTAAGCTAGTCCCAGACTAAAATGCATGTTTGAGCTGTTTTAACTGAAAGCAACTTGTACGGAGATATCTTAAAATATGTCACTGCCATTTTTTTGTCTCAAGATGCACACCAGTGATGTTTTTATCTAAGGCACGTTTATGAAAGCTACTTAAATGTCCTAAATTAACTAAATCCTGGCTTAATCTAAGACCTGCCTGTGAAACCAGGCCTAAATTTGGGTGCATGTATTGGAGTATATGAAAAGTGGATGTTTGTGTAAATTAAAATAAAGTGTAAAACAGTATCAAACTAAAGTGTAGACAATCCTGAAGGCATAATTATATGCCATATCTATATATAATTATGCCTTCAGGATTGTCACACTTTTACACACATAGAGAATTTAAAGAATTTTCGTTTAGTTTGCTTTTCATAAAATATTCCAATTTAAATATTTTCAGCTTTATTTCACTTAGCACAAATGTTTTTAATAGTTTTAGTGAACATTTACAATAATTACCCTGATGATAGTTAAACTATAAACACCTTATTGATCTGAGAGAATGTTTAAAGAAGATCTTTAAAAACACTTTAAATTGATCGACTGACTCAAATGCATGATGGATGTAAGTTAAACACACAGGAATGTTTCAAGCGTATCGTCGGGAAACACTTGTTCCATCGACATGTAAAGAGCAGAAAGTGTCCCGCTAGTTCACTGTCAATGTGTCTGTTTTGATGAATTAATGTCATTAGCATCGGAGCTAGCAGATTAGCGCGAGGACTTACTGTGGTGTGATGTCAAATCTCACGTCTCTGTCCTCCCAGAGTGCGTCTAACACTGACGCCATAATCAAGCAGGGTTTAACAAGCGAATTAAAATAATGTAAATATGTTTTTTCTCTGATAATAAGAACTGAAACCCTCTCAGTCGCTCGTTAAGAGGATTTAGCACGGAGCGGAGCGTCTTCACGTCACCACGGTAACATCAGTGAGTACGGCGGGCCGCAAGGGACAAACTTAATGATATATTAAGTTGATCTATTCAGTTCACCCAAATAAGAACACATCACAAAACCATTGCTTTATTACTATATATCTGAATACTTTTATATGCTTATAACCTAACCTCATATGTTCTAACCATTAAATATTTTTTCAAATAAGTTTTTATTTCATTAAATCAAAACAGATTTTGGAGAATATTTTTGGGGGGTACTTAGGGCAACGATGCTATATGGCAACGTACCACAATGGAACATTTTCAAAAAAGTAGTTTTTCTATAAAATTATGATTTTATTTTCTATTTAAATGCACATTTCTTTTAGAAATTGATAGATTTATATACTTGGAACTCATGCAAACCATAAATAACCACATCCCTATCATTTAATATTAAGTTGCAGGATTAATATGTTTAAATCAGCAATCTACATTAGATTATTATATGATTTATAATTTAAAAAATATATATTATAGTTATTTCAGTTGTTCAGTAACAAGCACAAAGGAGACATAATTATTAACCAAACATTTTATTCAAGAATTCCACAAAAGAATACCTTCAAAAATATCATTTGTATAAAACAGTCAAAATGTCCATGTCTACAATTATTTCAGACAATAAGAACAGAATTGGTTCATAAAAATGGCAAATATTCTTTTGAATACAAAAAGGATTGCAAAACTATTTTGTCTGAATAACACTAAAGCTACTGTGACACATGAGAACATATATACAAAATGTTTTTTGTTTCGAAAATCATAATTGCATTTAAATTATTACAATTTAGTGACTTGACTATACTTGATGTTCATTTACTCCCTACAAAATGATAATATCCATATAAAACCCTCAAGATGTCATTTATGATGTTTCTGCACCTGCTAAATCTTACTCAAGTCACAAATTGAATATCAATTTTAAATAAAACAAAACATATATATACAATCAATTCCAAGTGAAGGTTGTAAATAGTGTTTCTGCATGTCACAACGGTCACATGTAGAGCAGTGCACAGATTCTCAGTGGATACCAAGAAAAATAAGAAGTGTGTGTTGTGCATATGAATGAATGGCCATGGAAGCGTCACAATAACACCTGTGTTTCCCTTTAGCAGGCACTTGTTTGTGGATATCTTTTGAATTATTATATATAAAATGTATAAACAATTTCTCCAGATCCTGACTTAACTCTTCCCTCGCCATTGATGCATTTATCCGGCAATCCATGTTTTTCACTGTTTTACGATAGGGGGCGCTATTGCTCATCTTCTGCTTATGCTTACGAGTAAGCTCGAACTATAGGAAGCTTTGGAGGGGTTGATGGACTTGATCTATGTTTTGATTATTGTTCTGAATCTCGACAGATGTAGGCTGTGTCTGAAATCGCCTCTTATACCCTTATATAGAGCACTATTTGAGGAGACAGACATTTGTAGTGGTGTCCGAAACCATAGTGCACTCTTTCAATCCCACAATGCACCGCAATAGCGAGTGTACAACGGATGAATGCTCAGAGAAAACCCATAATGCACTGCCTCCAGCTGAATCATCCATAAAGCCATTTCCAAACCGCTGGTCCAATGTGGCTACAGCGTACCATCACACATACGTTCATTTTAAATTGATTATTTAATTGTTTAATTAAGGTTTACACATGCTAGCTTCCATGACAGAGTTCAAGATAAACCTTTTTATTACTGGAGCTGCCAGTTTGCTAAATTTTAAATGATTATTAGACAGCAAGAACAAATTATGCAAAAGCGGCAGCCCTTCTGGCACGCTCAGTATCCGAATTCACTCTCGTTTTCATTCACTCTTTCAAGTGGACTATATTAGTAGAGTAATGTAGTGAATAAGGGTATGGGGGTGATTTCGAACACAGCTGTAGTCTTTAACAAAAATGCGATATTCTCAGCATTTTTTTTTTTAAAACTTACCCATTATTCAAGAGTTGATAAGAAAGAATGCATGAATAAAATGTGTGTTGTTTGTTTGCATTTAAAGCAGAGGCTCTGCTTTCTCTCTTTTGATATATTGTAGGTTCAGATATTCTTACAACAAAATATTCATTTTTGAAAACGGTCAAAAATTGCTGGGGTTGGCTGGCAACTTTATCATAAAAATCACTGGCGGAAAGAGTTAAAGTTGGGGAACATTCTTATGATATAAAAAGAAGTGACTGAAGTGGGCATGGCATTGTGGTCCTCCATCACCAGCATTAAGTTCATTTATTGAGGTGTAGAATGATGACCGGTGTGGATCTTCCAGTTTAGCCAGCTATAAAAACAAAGGCAGAAAGAGTCAGTAAAGATGCAAGACTTTTAAAGGAAAGTTCTGTTTTTGACAGTATTTGTTATATAATGTTCTCAAGCATAACTGATTTAGGAGTCAAAATTATTTATTTAAAAATTATATTTAACTTTTAAACCATAATTGACATTATGCAACAAATAATGTGATTTTAGTATTATATGTAATATTTAGAATTTCCATTTTCATTGTAGATTAAGTTTTAGTAACGTAGTTATGTGCTTTTGTAATTTTTATTAGTTTTTCTTTTGCTTTTTAAAATAAATACAGTATAAAACTTGTTTTTTCAATGAATATTTACAGGAATATTTATATATTTTTATATTTATATTTGATATTATTTCAGATTTATTTCAATTACCTACATTTAGATTTTTGATTGTTTTAGTTTAAGTTAACGATAACAACACTGGCCAGAATGAGAAGTTTTTAATTCAATAAATGTTGCAATAATAATTGTAATAAATAATCCCAACGCTGCTTTTGATAGACCTTAACTTGTATTAAACCTAGAACATTCCCTAGAAATGTCCTTAACTGGGAGAAGTCAGACTTATGTTTTTGTTTATTAATTTACTGGTGTGTGTGCATGAATATAGTTAAATATCTAAAAATAGAAAATATGCCTTGATTATTTTAATTTATTTATTTTCATTAAAATTTTTGCATTACATTTGATATTTTTCAATTTATATTTGTATTTATAATATAAACAGTGACAATAAACATATATTAAATAATACAAAAAATATATATAATTGTATTATTTATTATTTTATATTATGAAATAGAATTTGTATTATATTTATCAGCCTATTGAACATATTTATTATCGTCCATGTTTATGTTTTATAACAACTGTAGAATTCATGTCTGTAGGAGTGAATAATACCTGTCCTGTTGAGGACACACATCTTCTTGCATTCTTCTTCTGTCTGGAAACGGTTGTCGTTGCCCTGACAGCCTCCGTACCAGAACTGAGCACAAGCGTTTGCCTGTTTGTCGTAGTACCAGCGAATGACGTAATCTCTACAGGAACCCTGACTGAGACCGAGCAGACACCGAGGATCCAGGGGAGCTGATTCTGACACACCACCGAAGAAGAGAAAGCAAGATCAGTACACTTAGAAGGTCCTATTATGCTTTTTTACACTTTCAACTTTCTTTAGAGTGTAATGTTGCTCTTCGAACATGAAAAAAGCTCTGCAAAGTTACAAAGCACAAAGTCAGTCCAAAGGGAGTTATTCTCTATATCAGTGTGCACTGTTTCTGAACTCTCCTCCATTGTAGTCTTGAGTTTCTTTGGGGAATGAACACGTCACAATATTCCTCATTTAATGGCACAATATGACATTTTTCGCCACTAGAGGTCGCTTATTCAAAACAAAGGCGTGGCTTGATAACTTCTTGATTGCGAGGAATCATAAAACACATGTTGTATTAAAGTGTCTTTGGTGTTTCCATGGTTTCCAAAAAATAAAACAGGACATTTATGGTAACGCCGGTATGATGTCATTGATAGACGGTCCATGTCCTGGTTAAAATTATTTATTTCTCTGGATTTAAACATTTTTGAAAACTAAAATATAACATTGTTCTGGATATTTAGAATATTTTAATCCAAAAATCTTACATATTGTGCATTTAAATAATGAAATCTTAAGATAGGCATACACAAAAAAGGGGCAGGGCCTGGTTGAGTGGCTTCAGTAGTGTGTTGTCGCCATGTATGTTTTTTTCCACCCCAGATCTAACACTGTTAAGGTAAGGGGCGTGATTTTTCAGAAACACACTTAAAGCAGTTGACCAATCACAGCACACCGATCCAGCCAACCAATCAGAGCACATTGTGCTTTTTAGAAGGAGGAGCTTTATAGAGACAGGAACTAAACAGACTGTTACAGACCGACTGGGAAGAGAGGTGCGGCAATAATGTAAAATATGCGAAAAAGGGAATAATGGTCCTAAAAATATATGATATGTAGTTGACCAAATTTTCAATTTAGCTGGAGAATGTTGTAATGCAATGTGTTTCCTTATTACCTTTTACCACTACAGGACGAGGCTTTGCGTTCACATTCACAGAGGTAGAATGTGTTGACACTGATGAAGATACTGATGATGATGATGATGATGATGATGAAGAGGTTCCTGGCTGTACAGGTTGGACAGTTTTATTGACAACAGCAATGGTGCCTCCACTTTGAGTTTGTGTCTTTATGTCAAGATCCTCTCCTTCATAGTCATTCTCCACCTGCACAGCAGCCACAACACAGTCATCACAATCACTTTGCATTAGTTTAGAGTATGAATGAAATTCACAGTAAGTTAGTTCTGTTAGTTGACCTGTGCTTTGACTGGGCCGGGGTTGATGGGGAGAGGTATGCTGTGACCTCTGCCTCTGTTGTGACCCACCGCTCTGTCCAGTGACTCCTGAAATCTGTTCCCATAAACATTATTCCTGTACGCGTAAGCTCCTTCTTGGCCGTTATTGTAGCCATAGCCGTTGTTTCCGTTCAAGCCGTTGGTAATCTGGTTGAAGAAGAGGGCCCCGTTCTCATCCTCACAGAACTGGCTAACCAGTTTAGACTCCAGAGCTGCATAAAGACACAAACACAGAGCAAGATGCAATTCGTTTGAGCTTGAAACTGTTGAAATGATGACTGCAGGAATCCATTCATTTTGCCTTAAAGAGCGTATCAATAAACTAAGCATGAGTTCAGACTTGTTTAGAGATGTTTAAATAGTGTCTCTGATTTAAAAAGTCTGGGGGAAAATACAGTTAAAATGGGTAAGATTTATTAATTTTAGTGAATCAGTTCAAAATGTTCAGTTCATTGAATGAATTAAGAACTTTAAACATGTTTGCACCACTCAAATTCCACTCAGAAATGTATGTTTTTATTAAAATGTTTATATGTAGGTTTGTAGTACTGTTTATTGTTATATTGGTGCATCATGTGCATAAAAATAGTAAAATATATAAAATTAGAAAACATGCCTTGATTATTTTAACTAGATTTTCTGTATTTTCAGTGTAATTGGTGACAAATGACTGTTATAAAAACTTCTTTAAATTAATTGTATCATTTATTATTTTGTATTATAAATTATATATTTTTTTAATTTTTCAGCTTCTGACCTTTTATTGTCAATATACATTTTTTATAACTTAAAAAAATCTCTCTCTCTCTCTCTCTCTCTCTCTATATATATATATATATATATATATATATATATATATATTTTTAGTATAAACTATAATTTAAAAAATATTTGTCAGCCTATTGACAATATTCAATATCGTTAATGTAATATTATATATCACATTTAATATCATTATAATAATATAATTTATTATATTTTTCAATATTTATGCTTTATATCAATCATTGTATAAAAATATTTGTTTGTTATATTACTATATTTAATACAATTTATTGTTTATTATTTTATTTATTTTTTAAATTATTTTATTACTTCATAATTCTTTATCATTTTATATTTTGGGCTGTCAACAAGATTCAATTTTGCTATTATTAGTTTTATAACAAATATATGTTATATTATATTATTCATTATTAATTATTAAAAAATAATGTTTATTATATTTTTCAGCCTATTGACTATTATATATGTCAACATTTATGTACAATCATTGAATACAACATACAGTCCCTGACAAAAGTTGTGTCGCTTATCTATTTTGTTGAAAAACCTGCTATTAACCTGACTTTTAATTCATCAATTGGTGTTAGAAATAGCTCATATGAAAAGCTAAAACCCTCCCAAATGATGTTTAATGCACTGAAATAAATTAGTTTAACTGAAAAAAGATTTATCATTTAATCGAGACAGAAAGGTCAAATTTTGGCAAGACAAAAGTTTTGTCGCAGAAATTTAACAAATTTACTGCAAATACAAAAATATGTCAGCAAATTAAGTAGCGGTGCTGTGAGATCCAAATGTAATATCTTGTATGACTTCCATGAGCTTGAAGGACTGCATCCATGCAGTTTGGCAAGGACTCTTTTTATTGATGAAGTCATCAGGAATAGCAAAGAAAGCAGTCTTGCATGCCTCCCAGAGTTCATCAATATTCTTTGGTTTCGTCTTCCATGCTTCCTCTTTCATCCTACCCCACATATGCTCAATGATGTTCATGTCTGGTGACTGGGCTGGCCAATCCTGGAGCATCTTGATCTTCTTCGCATTGAGGAACTTTGATGTGGAGATGGAAGAATGGAGCACCATCCTGCTGCAGAATTTGGCCTCTTTTATGGTTGGGAATATAAGAGGTAGCTAAGATGTCTTGGTATTTTAGACTATTGAAGTTGCCTTCCACCCTGCAGATCTCTCGCACACCCCCAGACCATGGATGTATCCCCAGACCATGATTTTCCCCCACCAAACTTCACTGTTTTCTGGGTGAATCTCGGATCCATGCGGGCTCCAGTAGGCCTCCTGCAATATTTGCGGTGACTGTGGTGTAATTCAACAGAAGATTCATCTGAAAATCCTTCTGCCACTTTTCCAGCGCCATCCTTTTAGCAGGCTGTGGGCTTTGGCAAATGCCACACGGTTTTTCAGTTGTCTTTTGTTTAGTGCTGGCTTCTGGGCACTGATTCGACCATGGAGGCCATTTCGAGACAGAATCCGACAAACTGTTCTGGTTGACACAGGGACTTCAGGTGACCAGGTCTCGTGGAGCTCTGCTGCAGTGGAAAATGGGCTGGCCTTGGATTTTCGAGCCAACAAACGGTCCTCTCGAGCAGTTGTCTTGCAGGGTCTGCCTGACCTGGGTTTGTCATAAACGTCTCCAGTCTCTTCAAATCTTTTTTTTATCCTCTGTACTTGACGCTGAGACACTTTGAAGGTGTCTGCCACATCAGCAGTGGATCTGGTCTTCAGCCTCTTGATAATCAAAACTTTAGTCTCAGGGTGAATCTTAGGCATGTTTGCAGAGGTCTAGTTGCAGTTGATGTGAAGGTCTAGTGCACTGGGGTTCTTTAATACACACCTGAGATCTAATTGATCCATTATTAGTCACGGGTGAAGCTCATATGACAAGGCGACAACACTTATGTCTTTGCAAAAATTGACTCAATGGGCTTTACCAAGCTGTGAATATTAGAATATTTTTTGACAGTTTCATTTTGCACTGAAACATTATTACAAAAACTGTTGGGATTAAAATGAGCCATTTCTTGTAAAAAAAATCTTGATACGAAATATATATTTCAGCGGCACTTCAGGTCAATTTGTACACAAGCGACAAGACTTTTGTCAGGGACTGTATATTTATTTGTTATATTACTTTAATATAATTTATTGTTAATTATTTTATATTATAAAATAAAAAAATGACACCGGGCCAATATGCAGCAGTTAAAAAATAAAGAATAATTTCTCTGTGCATATAGGCTATTTTTCTTCACACTCACCTGGCAGTGTGTTGTAGTCATCAATGAGGAACATGTGTTCACTGTCAGGGTCAGAGGCGATGAGGTTGAGCTCCCTCAGGAACTCTGCTTGCGTCGGGTCAGAGGTGTTCACAATACCCAGCGCATACATCTCGATATTCGCCACTTGGGCCTCACGTACTGCAATATCCAGCTTAACAGATTCCCTTTTATCCGTTTGTCCATCCGTAATGACGATGGCTACTTTCCTGACACCGTTCCTGGCGCTGTAAAAGGCCTCTTGTGTGGCTTTGCGGATGGCAGTGCCAGTATAGGTGCCCTCTCCCATGTAAGGCATGTTCCTGATGGCCTTCTTCACATCCTGCTTCGTCATATACCGGGCCAGGTTAAACTCCAGATGGACTTCCAAACTGTAAAGAATGAGACCGATTCTCGTGGCATTACGGCCCACTGTGACACGGTCCACCAAGGCTGTGACAAAGTCCTTGATGATCTCAAAGTTTTCCGGGCCCACGCTCTCGGAGCTGTCAATCACAAACACCAGCTCCATGGGCCTTTCCTTGCACTTAATACCACATCCTAGAAATATACCAAGTCATATCATGACGCACCAGTTATTTCATTATCAAATCATTTACTTTGTCATATTTCAAGTCTAAGACTCACCACAAATCTCCTTGATCAGCTTTATTATGTCTTCTCTCTGAAAAATAATTAAAAATGATTGAATTTACTAGTATTGAGTGCATATGGTTGCAGTTTTCCTAATATGAACTCTTTAACAAGCTTGATTACGTTTTCTCTCAAGAATCATTAAAAATGGCTAAAATGTATAGTATTTACAATGCATATGGTTGCATAGTTTTCCTAAAATTAACTCCTTAAGCAGCTAGATTGTCTTTACTCTGAAAATCATTGAAAATGACTGTATTTGCTAATATTTGCAATGCATATGGTTGCATAGTTTCTAAAGATTAACTCAAGCTTGATTATGCCTTCCCTCTAAAAAACACTGAATATTATATGACTGATTTTGCTAATATTTACAATGCTTATGTTGCATAGTTTCCTAAAATGAACTCCTTAAAGGTGGATTGTCTTTACTCTGAAAATAACTGAAAATTATTAGATTTTATAATATTTACAAAGCATATTGTTGCAGTTTTTTCTCTCAAATTAATTTCTTTAATGTCGAGTATGATTATGTCTTTTCTCTGTAAAATAATAAAAAAATTAATGCATATGGTTGCATTGCATTCCTAACATCTACTCAAATGTATCTACAGTTGAAAAGATGTAAATGTATTGGATTTTACCGTGAGCCCTTGTTCGCCCTTGATTCCTTGTCTTCCCTAAAGGAGCAGATTTAATGTACAGTGTGATTTAGCATTTACACTGTCTGCTCTTTGCACAAAGGATGGTTTATAGTGACTAAATGAACTCACAGCCAGTCCTGGAGTCCCTGGGTCTCCGAAATCACCTTTGGTTCCTTTGTAGCCCCTCTCTCCAGGCAAACCACGATCACCCTGCAGGACACAGAGACATACAGATGAATGGGGTCACTTATTTTCTAATAATAAGCTATTTTTCATCAAAAAATATCACTCTTTCTGACCCTTTTTTATTATGTCCTGAACTAAGCAGCTTGTTTTTATGCTACTGTGCCTTTAAGACATCTATGTAACATCTTTATAACGCCCCATCTTCTTTAGTTAGTATGATCTAAAACCAAAGTGTCACCTTGGAGCCTGGAAGTCCCTCTCCTGATGGGCCCCTCGGTCCTGTCACTCCAGGAGCCCCCTGATCACCCTGATGGATTCAACAAACAATTATGTTCTCTCTTTCAAACATGGTTATCGTGACTTGGTCACAATGTCAATACATTCCAGTAAAGGTGGGCAATATTGAATATTCATGATTTTGGTGCTGATATAAAATGACATATATAAATATTTTTTTTATTTAGTTTAAAAAGTGTTGATTATGTTGATATTTACTTTTTTATCTATTCTATATCATACAATATCATTTTATTATTTCATATTTCACTATCACATTATATTTCAGCCTAAGAGTCAATATTGCCATCATTTGTTTTATAACAACAAATATGTAAAATTTTATTTTATATTATATTTAATACAAAGTATACTACTGGTCAAACATTTGGAATAATTAAGATTAAGAATGTTTTTGTCTCATATGCTCATCAAGGCTGTATTTATTTGATTAAAATACAGTACAAATACAGTAATATTGTGAAATATTATTATATATTTTGAGGAATAAATATATACATATTTATTCAATGTGATGGTAAAGATGAATTGTCAGAATCATAACTCAGTGTTACAACATGATCCTTCAGAAATCATTATATTTGCTGAAAAATGCAGCTTTGACCACAGGAATAAATTACATTTAAAAATATTACTGTATTTTTTTAATCAAATAAATGCAGCCTTGGTGAGTATAAACTTTCCAAAACATTAGAACATTTAGATTATTCCAAACTTTTGATTGATAAATAGATAAATATCCAGACTGAATGTCACCAAACTGCTGTAAAATATGATGGTATAATTATTTTAGCTGTACTGTAGATAGTTAACCTACTTTGTGTCCCTGGATACCTTCCCCTGGGGGTCCGTGTGGCCCTGGAGGACCTGGCCTTCCCATGTTGCCCTGAAACAGCAATGCAGGAGAATTAATAAGAGCAGAACAGACAGCTTGTCTTCCTCAATCGCCACAGCAACACAGACAGACTCCCAATGCATGCTTGTTCAGACCTCTTGTTCTGGATGTGTGAGGCATGCAGGATCACAGTTTCATTACTGTAGTCAGGGAGATTGATGGGAATAAATATCAATCTTACCGGCTGTCCCTGCAGTCCCTCACCAGGTGGTCCTGGCAAACCAGGCAAACCCCTGAATCCAACATCTCCCTGATGAGAAATTAAACCACCATTTAAATACATTCCTACTGTGGAGTACATTTTCCTGTTCACATCTTAATATATTGAACTCAGTATTTCTGTAATAATTGCCACTCAATCATTAGTTTGCGTTATTTTATCACACTAAACACTTAAGTGTACATACTATTTTTAAAAGTTAGAAATTAAATTTTAAACATCTACTGTATTCAAACCAATGATAAACTAGCAAAATGTTATCCTTTGTTGTCCTTTCTCTCATATAAATATTTGTAAAAAAATATATAGTTTTTGGAATATTGATTTAATTGATAATCAGGCCTTTTTCTGTCTTCAGTGTCACATTGCATCATGACTGATACATTTATAGAATTCAGCATTTCAAATGATGGTTAAAAATACCAAAATGACCTTCAATCCCTCACTGAGAACTGACTAACTTTAGCTTCTTATTTCCATTCGTGTCATTGTGTAATTAATCAAGTCATAACCAATAAAGCTTAAGTGTCCGAACACACTTCAGAAAGTCAGAAATGACCCGCATATGTCAGCATAAATATATGCAGAATAAAGTGGTAACCTTACCTTTGGTCCAGGAATGCCAATGCCCTCAGGCCCGGGCTCACCTTGGGGGCCAGGTAAACCAGGCAGACCCTGTGTAAGGTAAACACACATGCAACAAACCTTAGTATGGGAACTGTGATGAAATGTGTTTTAGGTGATGTATGAGCATGCAGCGATGCTTTAAATAAGGATGTAAAACTTGCATACCACTGGACCAGGGAATCCTTCACCTTTAGGCCCAAACGGTCCTGGTGGGCCTGGGTTCCCTCGATCACCCTAAATGTGATCATGTGATATAAAGAGAACATATATAAAGATAAAAATATATCTATAAGACTCTAATGTTCTAGGAGAAGTTTCTTATATAAATATTGAAAGGTATTGTGAACTTACAAATACACTTACAAGTACACACGCACACACAAGAGACAAAACCCTAAGCGAAGAGGACGAAAGGGAAGGACGAATGTCTAAAAATGGCAAAGAATAAAGAAACCAGCATCTTCTGTCAGTGGCTGACACAAGTCAGCTGACAGCCGGCCAGCAGTTTCAGTTCCTCTGGAAAAACCCTAAGGAACTGCATTGAGATCAATGTAAAAGATTCTGTATAAATACCCCTGTCTTTTGGTTGTGCATCTTTTGACTTTGAGAGGTGCATCCTCGAGGAGAAATTGTTTCTCTACTAGGACTTGCTGAAATCGCTCTGCTGTATTATTATAACTTGTATTGCTCGGATATATGAGCAAGTTATATTTTTACATCTATTGCTTTGAACTGCATACAAGGTAATTAGCCCGTGTATTCGTCCACTCATACAGGACTGCCCTGTTGAGATGGATAGGCTGAAGTATTATAATCTGTAACCTTTTGATATTTTGCTAAACAAATATTAATCATTGTGTAACCAAGTATTTTTTATCTTTTGTATAAATACTTTTTATTTTATAAAAACAAAATACTGTTCAGTTTTATTTTTTTATTATTTTTATTTTTTACTTGCTTATACAGACAATTCTATAAGAATAGAAAGAGCTTTCTAGTACATCTTACAAAGCCAAGGTGAAGGTTTAGACCTAATTCTGACCGGACAGCGTGAGACTACTTAGTTGCAGTTATTATTGTATTCTAAGGGTTAATCAGGACCTGAGATAAATACTAGATCTCACCACAATGTTCATAAAGGCTGCATGTATTTAAATATACAGTAAAATACTGTAAAAACAGTGATATTGTGAAATATTATTACAATTTAAATTTATAACAACCAAGCAGAAAATCATCATATTAGAATGATTTCTGAAGGATCATGTGACACTGAAGACTGGAGTAATGATGCTGAAATTCAGCTTTGATTTTGACATATTAATATAGAAAACAATGATATTTTTATTCTTTAAATTTTAATAATATTTCACAATATTACTGTTTTTACTGTATTTATGATCATATAAATGCAGCCTTGGTGAGCAGAGGAGACTTCTTTCAAAAACATTTAAGAATCTCAATTTATTTTCGACTTTTCACCAGTAATTAAATTTTTTTTTTTTTATTCCAAACTTTTCATCAGTAAAAAAAAATGCTTTTAATTATTCCGAACTTTTAACCGTTAATTTAAAAAAATCTCAATTACTCCAAACTTTTTACTGGTAATTAAAAAATCTCAATTATTTTCAAATTTTCACCGGCAATTACTTATTCCAAACTTTTCAGCTGTAATTAAAAGAATCTCAGTTATTCCAATTACACCAAATTCACCGGTTATATCTCATTCCTTTTGCTAATTTTCTTCAGTGTTCTGCAGATAACGTTTACAAAAAAGTCGCACCTTTGGACCAGGCAAGCCGTAACCAGTCTCTCCGATCGGTCCGGGAGGACCAGTGGGTCCCACATCACCCTGAAGACACAAGGAGATGAGGTCATAGCATTACTGAACTCTGTTTTATTGCTAAGTTGGCAGTGATGAATGTGAAAAAGAAACGTTCTGAGTCATTGTGCTGGCATTGGGCCATTACCACGGCGGCCTGCCAGCCTGTAGGGAGTGGCACAGTTGTAGTAGCTTGGCTTTGTTACCTTTGCTCCTGCAAGAGCTCGTCCAGGTAATCCTGGCATGCCCAGCCTTCCCGATGTGCCTGGCTCTCCCTGAAAAACAACAGTATAATGTTTCTGTGATGTAACTGCATTACATCTTGAACTATGTGAAAAACCACAAGCATTTTATCGCACGGTTACTTCAAACAATGATTGGTTTTATAAGCTTGGAGCCTAAAAAATCATGCAGCTTTTCTCACATTTCGTTTCATATGTTTTAATTTGAAAATATGATATTTAGTTCCTTCAGTTATATAGAGCACAACAATAAGGTTCTGTAAACAGAAACCCAGTTGTTTTTCTCACTACACTCTTTTGAATTTGCTTTTAAATATTTCATAATAAACAAATGCTACCGTTCAAAAGTCTGGGTCAGTACGATTTTTTAAATGTCTCACCGAGGCTGCATTTATTTGATCAAAAATACAGTAAAAACAGTAATATTGTGAAATATTATTACACTATAAAATACCTGTTTTCTATTTTAATATATATTAAAATGTAATTTTATTTCTGTGATCAATTACTCCAGTCTTCAGTGTCACATGATCCTTCAGAAATCATTTCTGATTATAATCAATGTTGTGCTGCTTTATTTTTTTGTGGAAACCATGATGTATTTTTTTCAGGATTCTTCGATGAATAGAAAAGAACAGCATTTATTTGAAATAGAAATGTGTAACATTATAAAAGTCTTTACAGTCACTTTTGTTAATTTTTTTGCATCATTGCTGGATAAAAATATGAATTTTGAACAGTAGTGCCATAGTGCATATACTGCAAAATATATTGTATTTTATTAAATTATACAATTTTGCTTAATAGCAATGTTATATGTTATTGTTTTGATTAAACTATATGTGATGCTTCATGAGTTTTTTTATTTTTTTATTTAGTTTTTTCTTAGTTATTTGACATGTAATGATTTGTAATGTCTATGGAGAAAATGGGAAATTACATCCAGAACCAAAGTTGCTCTCTATTTCTTTAGATCTTCTCACCTTTGGTCCTGAGGGGCCACTTATGCCCGGAGAACCTGGCAACCCTCGAATGCCACGTTGGCCCTGATCTCCCTATTAATATTGCAACATAGAATATCAATCAACACATACTGTAGGTTATAATGACATGTGATGCCTTTTTTGACATCCGTCAGGTGACAATCACAAAACTTTGACACATATTGAATATTAAAAAGATTAATGAATGAAGTACCTTCTCTCCTTGAGTGCCAATTCCCGGAGCCCCTTCAGGTCCCCTCAAACCTGATGCTCCAGGCTCACCCTGATTGAAGTGAAACACAGTGGAAGGAATGTAATGTCTAGCTCATTAGGTTTTGAGATTCATTTAATACCTGGTTCACTAAGTTGTTGACTAATCGAATTTGCTAAGAGAAAATTAAAAACAGCAGAACCCTCAATAAAATGAGATGACCTCACAGCAGTCCAGAAATCAAAAAGTTGCGCTACCTTTTGTCCCGGAGCACCGTCCTCCCCGGGAAGTCCAGGTACCCCGGCCAGTCCAGATGCACCAGGCTCACCCTGAAGACATAATATCAGTACTTAGTAGGGATGTGCCCGAAGCCAAATACTATGTTCGGAAAGAAAGTGACGCGTTCTATGGAGCCTGAAGGGACAAATTATATATAAATGAAATTATGATTATATAATTTTTGTGCATCACAAACCTGTATATATCAATATGCAGGTTTTTTGTAATCCCTTTTGAATACACACTCACTTTTTACTTTCTTTTTCCAATTCACGATCATGTGTACTCTGACTGGAAGCGGCGGTACTGATTGCACATTATACTAGTTAAGATATTTGTCAGTGACACTCAGGATCTGTTCCACACCAAATCCTCTGACATCGTCCTGCCAGTCATCTCTCCATACTATCTTCATGTGATAAGTGAAATCTGATGTACTGTAATGTAACGACTGCCCCAGCAAGCCTAACCATGTCCCTTTAGGGCAGAGGTATTCAATTAAAGTTCCTAGAAGTCCGGCCTTTTAATTTCCTTCTCAGTGGACAATACTTTTTTGGAACAGTCATTCACTTTCATCAGGGCAGCTGTACTTTGTAAAAAAAAAAATCCTAAACGCTCAAAATACTAATCAAAGATGAGAATATTGGGCTTGAGAGCCAAAACAGTGATGTCTAAGAATTTTTTTCAATATTTCCAATATTCTCTCTCAACTGGATTTGAATATAAAAAGGATAGATCAGATGTTGGATCAGGCTATTTTTTATCGTTTACATTTAGACGTCTACATGTTTGGCACATAGAAGCCTTGGGACTGAGAAAACACACTGGGGGTGCAGGGTTTACCTCTTAAGAAAAGTATGGGCCATTTTTATATTTTGCACAAAGTAATGAACTACTAAAAAACAAACAACGTACATAATCTAATAATCAAAACTCTCATCATGAGCATCTCTAAATCATTTGCCAAATTATAATATTGTATATTAGTGTTTTAGCAAAAGTGTCTATTTTTCTGCAACCGTTGTTAAAATAAGTGCGTCATCTGCTCCTAATTTGGCGCTTTACCTCTTTAGCGAGAGAGAGAAGAGTGTAAAGGGCTTGAATGAAGCGCGTTTGACTCTAGATAAAAATATTAGATGTATAGGATGTAGCGAGAAAGATCATTACAACGAATGACCCTATACACTTATAGTGAGAAGCGCTCCGTTGTTTCGACTTTCTGCTCACTTTGAACTGTAGAAACAGTAAAATGGCGCAATGATGTCCCGCGGTCCGGATGGAACCAAGCTGGGGTCCAGAACTGGATTGCGGTCCGCATTTGAATACCACTGATTTAGGGACTCCATAGAATGCATTATTCATTTTCTTTGCCTTTCTGAATTGGGAATTACGCTTCGGGCACATCCCTAGTATCATCTAAATTCTTCATCATGATTTAAAATGAGTTTTTAAAGAATTCCTTAATTGAGCTTATTAAGAATACAAACCTTTGAGCCAGGTTCGCCCTGCCCTCTCTCTCCTGGTGCCCCCAACTCTCCTGGTAAACCTTGTTCTCCCTAGAAAAATGGAAAATAGTCAAAAGATTAAGCCAAGAACACATTTAATGCTGTGAATTACATTATTCTCTTCGGTCTTTAGCAGTACTAACCTTGGGACCAGGGAAGCCCTCTCCTGGTGGTCCTCTGCCTCCTGGAGGCCCCCTCGGACCCTCAACACCCTGATATTGAGACATATTACATTAGAAAACCTAACATTTAACATCACTAATAATAATTGGGCTACAAATAATAATTTCCTTTTGCATTTCAAAAACATAGGAAACGTCTTTCATTTTGATGGTTTTGGTATTAGGAAAAAAAATTAATAAATACATACATACACATACACAGTACATACAGAACCGGTCAAAAGTTTGGAAACATGACTATTACCAAAAGTTTGGCCTTGATAAATGCAGGCTTGACAAGCATAAAATACTTCTTTCAAAAACATTAAAGATAGTAATTTATTAATATTTTATTGGTTCTCTCTTGTTTTTATTGTGTTCATAATTTCTTATTATAACAGCCTGGCCAAAAATGATATCTGCACAATTTGGCATGATTCATTGCGTTATCACGAATTAAATAATTGACTCCAAAAAATATGCAGTATGAGGTTGAAGATGGTTGAAGAAGTCACATTTCCTAGGCCAGGACATCACTTTTGGCCACTACTATTATTATATATTGCATTATGTATTCCTTGATTAAGTGAAATGATTCTATGTGTGCTTTCAAATACATCAAAATGAGTTTGTATGTTTGACCTTTAAATAGCAAATTAATAGACCAGGAGTGCACAATCCTGTTCCAGGAGAATAGATCTATCTATTTATGGCAAGGTGCAGTTTAACTGATAAGGACAACATTATATATACAGTATGTTGTAAAATAATGCCGTTTCATGTCAATTCATGTACATTGTCTTAATTCACTGAATAAGTCAAGTACAGTTAAGAACACACAAGTGAAGGATGGACACATTGTATCACCTTTTCACCCTGAATGCCAAGGCCTGTGAGTCCAATCGGTCCTGGCAAACCTGGAGGCCCCAGCTCACCCTGAGGACACAAAGAGGATGGGTCAGTTTCAGATGGAACAGCTCTAAAATATCCTGAGATTTAACCTTTGAGAATAATAACCTGTATGTTTTGGGTTAAAGACATGACTAGTGTTTTATTCAGTCCTAGCAGGTGAGCAGGACTCATTTTTCCCACAGTAATTTGAGCTGTACTGCCCTCCCATCTGCTCTTTCTCACCCTCTATCACGGTCCAATCAGACCCCAGCATTTAAGTGAGAATATATGGCCACTTTACATACTTCATTAAGCCTTTTGTGTGTCATAGATGGTGTGGTTGTGTGAAGCCCATTCATGGGCTGATATATTTACAGCCCACCTTATCGCCTCTGATTCCCAGGCCCGGCTGTCCTCTTGGTCCCTTCGGCCCGTCCAGACCCCGGTCCCCCTGTCAAACAAAAGAGGTGTCATCAGCCCAGTGTCTCTGAAATGCTAACCTTCCTTTCTCTACCATTCAGATGCATTTACTGCACTGCACGTATTGTTTCTTTGTCTATAGAAAACGTTCACTAAAGGATTTCCGACTGATAATAATACAGTGCAATCCCTCAATGAGCCTCAATTGTTGTTTTTTCAAAGTGGCAGAATTTGTCTGATGGTTGGTTGAACTAATAAGGATTAAATGAGAGCTAATCCAGGATTTGTTGCTGTGGGTTAAATTTGAATATAATAAACACTAGGCCTACTTAACAGTAATCAAAATAAAACCACTGATTAATTCCAGTATTATTTTGGTATTATACTATTATAGTATTTGTTAATATTTTAAATTTGCTTTATTTTTATATTTTCAGTTTTCATTTTAATATTTTTAGTATTTTAATGGTTTAGTTTAAGTTTTATTAATTTTGTCATTATTATATTCTGTTATTTTTGTATCATTATTTAAAAAATATTTCTATTTAGCTTTCATTCATTTTTATTTAGTTTGAATAATTTTAGTACTTCAACTTCTTTCAGTTAGTTGCTATGCCAACATTTCACATTTTAAAGTTTGTTAATTTTTTTCTTCTGACATTTATAATTTATTTGATTTCAGCTTTATTTTAGGTAACATTTTTTAATGAAAACTTAAAGATTTAAAGAATTATTATAAAGATTTATGATAATGGATGGCATTTGATACATCTAGAGCACTCATGAATCCAAAGTAATAAAAACATGTTATTTTGAGACTTTTACCTTTTAGCTGATAATATGCATATCTGTTCTCTGGGAAAATGGACCAAAAATATTGATCACACATCTTCCATTCATGGTCGCATCCAATTTTTTTTTTTGTCAATCAAAAACACTCCAGAATGTTTTCCCCTAATATCACCTGACACTGAATTGCAATATCAAGTAGCAAATCCTGTTCTTGACTATAGGCTAAACTAAAGCAACAGCCTATTGGCTAATTGACGAATATCCCGCTTCAACTTCCTGTTTTAATGGGAAATGCATCAACACAGGAAAGAAAACTGCACTTGACGAAACATTTCATGACGATATGTTATTAAAAAAATTACTTCAGAAGCAAAAATGGTGTTAGAGCTGGTAAGTTCAGCTCATTCCTGTGAATCACTTCAAACTGTTTGAATGAATCGGTTCAAAACTTAATGTGTCATGAATGCTGAATATCATCATAAAGTAATGATATAATTTAGTTTAGCTACCATTTGAAGGTTTTCAAAGCGCAAATTAAGTTTAGTGACAACATGTTACAATGTTTACATAGTACAGTACTTGACACAAAATTCATAAGCTTGCAATTTGATCTTGATTCAATATCGATTCATTTAGATGCCACTTTATATTTGGTGGCCTTAACTACTATGTACTTGTATCAAAAAATAAGTACAATGTACTTGTGTTCATATTGTATTGCAAAACAGTTTTGCTGATATTGAGGTGGGATACGGGTAAAGTTAGGGACAGGTGTGCTGGTATGGGTAAGTTTAAGGGTAAAGTTAGGGACAGGTGTGCTGGTATGGGTAAGTTTAAGGGTAAAGTTAGAGACAGGTGTGCTGGTATGGGTATTTAAGGGTAAAGTTAGGGACAGGTGTGGCGGTGTGGGTAACTTTAAGGGTAAAGTTAGGGACAGGTGTGGTGGTGTGGGTAAGTTTAATGGTAAAGTTAGGGACAGGTGTGCTGGTATGGGTAAGTTTAAGGGTAAAGTTAGGGACAGGTGTGGTGGTATGGGTATTTAAGGGTAAAGTTAGGTGTGGTGGTATGGGTAAGTTTAAGGGGTAAAGTTAGGGACAGGTGTGGTGGTGTGGGTAAGTTTAAGAGTAAAGTTAGGGACAGGTGTGGTGGTATGGGTAAGTTTAAGGGTAAAGTTAGGGACAGGTGTGGTGGTGTGGGTAAGTTTAAGGGTAAAGTTAGGGACAGGTGTGGCGGTGTGGGTAAGTTTAAGGGTAAAGTTAGGGACAGGTGTGGTGGTATGGGTAAGTTTAATGGTAAAGTTAGGGTCAGGTGTGGTGGTATGGGTAAGTTTAAGGGTAAAGTTAGGGACAGGTGTGGCGGTGTGGGTAAGTTTAAGGGTAAAGTTAGGGACAGGTGTGGTGGTATGGGTAAGTTTAAGGGTAAAGTTAGGGACAGGTGTGCTGGTATGGGTAAGTTTAAGGGTAAAGTTAGGGACAGGTGTGGTGGTGTGGGTAAGTTAAAGAGTAAAGTTAGGGACAGGTGTGCTGGTATGGGTAAGTTTAAGGGTAAAGTTAGGGACAGGTGTGGAGGTATGAGTAACTTTAAGGGTAAAGTTAGAGACAGGTGTGCTGGTATGGGTAAGTTTAAGGGTAAAGTTAGGGACAGGTGTGGTGGTGTGGGTAAGTTAAAGAGTAAAGTTAGGGACAGGTGTGGTGGTAAGGGTAAGTTTAATGGTAAAGTTAGGGACAGGTGTGGTGGTATGGGTAAGTTTAATGGTAAAGTTAGGGACAGGTGTGGTGGTGTGGGTAAGTTTAAGGGTAAAGTTAGGGACAGGTGTGGTGGTGTGGGTAAGTTTAAGGGTAAAGTTAGGGACAGGTGTGGTGGTGTGGGTAAGATTAAGGGTAAAGTTAAGGACAGGTGTGGTGGTATGAGTAACTTTAAGGGTAAAGTAAGTGACAGGTGTGGTGGTGTGGGTAAGTTTAAAGGTAAAGTTAGGGACAGGTGTGCTGGTATGAGTAAGTTTAAGGGTAAAGTAAGTGACAGGTGTGGTGGTGTGGGTAAGTTTAAGGGTAAAGTAAGGGACAGGTGTGCTGGTATGGGTAAGTTTAAGGGTAAAGTGAGGGACAGGTGTGGTGGTATGGGTAAGTTTAATGGTAAAGTTAAGGACAGGTGTGGTGGTATGGGTAAGTTTAATGATAAAGTTAGGGACAGGTGTGGTGGTATGGGTAAGTTTAAGGGTAAAGTTAGGGACAGGTGTGGTGGTATGGGTAAGTTTAAGGGTAAAGTTAGGTACAGGTGTGGTGGTATGGGTAAGTTTAAGGGTAAAGTTAGGGACAGGTGTGGTGGTATGGGTAAGTTTAAGGTTAAGTTAGGGACAGGTGTGATGTATGGGTAAGTTTGAGGGTAAAGTTAGGGACAGGTGTGGTGGTATGGGTAATTTTAAGGGTGAAGTTAGGGACAGGTGTGCTGGTATGGGTAAGTTTAAAGGTAAAGTGAGGGACAGGTGTGGTGGTATGGGTAAGTTTAATGATAAAGTTAGGGACAGGTGTGGTGGTATGGGTAAGTTTAATGATAAAGTTAGGGACAGGTGTGGTGGTATGGGTAAGTTTAAGGGTAAAGTTAGGGACAGGTGTGGTGGTATGGGTAAGTTAAAGGGTAAAGTCAGGGACAGGTGTGGTGGTATGGGTAAGTTTAATGATAAAGTTAGGGACAGGTGTGGTGGTATGGGTAAGTTTAAGGGTAAAGTTAGGGACAGGTGTGGTGGTATGGGTAAGTTTAAGGGTAAAGTTAGGGACAGGTGTGGTGGTATGGGTAAGTTTAAGGGTAAAGTTAGGGACAGGTGTGGTGGTATGGGTAAGTTTAAGGGTAAAGTTAGGGACAGGTGTGGTGGTATGGGTAAGTTTAAGGGTAAAGTTAGGGACAGGTGTGCTGGTATGGGTAAGTTTAAGGGTAAAGTTAGGGACAGGTGTGGTGGTATGGGTAAGTTTTAGGGTAAAGTTAGAGACAGGTGTGGTGTTGTGGTAAGTGTAAGGGTAAAGTTAGTGACAGGTGTGGTGGTATGGGTAAGTTTAAGGGTAAAGTTAGGGACAGGTGTGGTGATATGGGTGAGTTTAAGGGTAAAGTTAGTGACAGGTGTGGTGATATGGGTGAGTTTAAGGGTAAAGTGAGGGACAGGTGTGGTGATATGGGTAAGTTTAAGGGTAAAGTGAGGACAGGTGTGTGGTGGTATGGGTAAGTTTAATGATAAAGTTAGCGACAGGTGTGGTGGTATGGGTAAGTTTAAGGGTAAAGTTAGGGACAGGTGTGGTGGTATTGGTAAGTTTAAGGGTAAAGTTAGGGACAGGTGTGGTGGTATGGGTAAGTTTAAGGGTAAAGTTAGGGACAGGTGTGGTGGTATGGGTAAGTTTAAGGGTAAAGTTAGGGACAGGTGTGGTGGTGTGGGTAAGTTTAAGGGTAAAGTTAGGGACAGGTGTGCTGGTATGGGTAAGTTTAAGGGTAAAGTTAGGGACAGGTGTGGTGGTATGGGTAAGTTTTAGGGTAAAGTTAGAGACAGGTGTGGTGTTGTGGGTAAGTGTAAGGGTAAAGTTAGTGACAGGTGTGGTGGTATGGGTAAGTTTAAGGGTAAAGTTAGGGACAGGTGTGGTGATATGGGTGAGTTTAAGGGTAAAGTTAGTGACAGGTGTGGTGATATGGGTGAGTTTAAGGGTAAAGTGAGGGACAGGTGTGGTGATATGGGTGAGTTTAAGGGTAAAGTTAGTGACAGGTGTGGTGATATGGGTGAGTTTAAGGGTAAAGTTAGTGACAGGTGTGGTGAAATGGGTGAGTTTAAGGGTAAAGTTAGTGACAGGTGTGGTGATATGGGTGAGTTTAAGGGTAAAGTTAGGGACAGGTGTGGTGATATGGGTGAGTTTAAGGGTAAAGTTAGTGACAGGTGTGGTGGTATGGGTAAGTTTAAGGGTAAAGTTAGTGACAGGTGTGGTGATATGGGTGAGTTTAAGGGTAAAGTTAGGGACAGGTGTGGTGATATGGGTGAGTTTAAGGGTAAAGTTAGTGACAGGTGTGGTGGTATGGGTAAGTTTAAGGGTAAAGTTAGTGACAGGTGTGGTGGTATGGGTAAGTTTAAGGGTAAAGTTAGGGACAGGTGTGGTGGTATGGGTAAGTTTAAGGGTAAAGTAAGGGACAGGTGTGCCGGTATGGGTAAGTTTAAGGGTAAACTTAGGGACAGGTGTGGTGGTATGGGTAAGTTTAAGGGTAAAGTTAGGGGTAAAGAAATGAATTATAGATGTAATTACATGCAGGTATTTTTTAAAAATATAAATACAATGTAAAAACGTGTATGTACACAATACGTGCATTGTATCAAATTATTAATTTAAATGTTAGCACATAGCAGTTAAGGCCACTTAATATAAAGTGGGTCCTAATATTTTTTTGGTAACACTTTACAATAAGGTTCATTAGTTAAAATTTGTTAGCTACATTTGTTAACATTAACTAATAATGATCTGCACTTATAAAGCATTTGATTATCTCTGTTAATGTTAATCTGACCATTTACTTATGCATTATTAAAATCTTGTTGACATTAGTTATTGCACTGTGAACTAACATGAACAAACACTGAACAGCTGTATTTATATGAACAAACGTTAATAAGATGAACTAATGCTGAACAGAGGTGTTGTTCATGGTTAGTTCATGTTAACTAATGCGTTAACTAATACAACCTTTTTTTAAAGTGTTACCTATTTTTTTAATGATATGAGTAAAATATAATAAATATTTAATATAGTGTATATATTTAGCAAAATACTCCTCTATAATAATTTGTTTCTGGCCAAATAACATGCTATGGTCATTAAATGGCTTTCCTGAGGTAACAACATTGTGTGACTTATTGTTCTCCAGTTTTATTGACCGCTTTCCGCAATTAAAATATTGTTTGATCGATTACATGATACATCTGGGTATGTTGTATCTTTCAACATAGTGTTCATTTTTGTTTATTTACTATTAACTGGTAGTAAAGATGAAGATATTATCAGTTCACTTTACGCTTGAGGTGCCACAGATCTGTCACGTGACATTTAATAGCTCCAAATTGTTGTTTTAATTTCGTAATAAAATGTATTTATTTAAAAGCTTACAGTTTCATATTAGAACCTGCTCTGTCTTGTCTGTCGGTGTCATTGTCCTCTTTGCATCGCGATTTTTGAAAATGTATGTGTGGCGTGAGAACAGTGTGAAATGCGTGAGAGTTGGCAGCCCTGCTTACGCTTATTTTTTATATGGAGTTCTGGCTTTGATGTAGGTCTAGCTAGACTGCTAACATTACATAGATTACAAAGAAGCCAAGGAAATGGATCCATTAAGTATTGTCTGGTGTCCTCAGGCTGGTAATGCTCAGCTAATTTATCTCTGAACATACATTAATTAATAGCCTTGGGTTTTGAAAGGAAGATTTACCAGAGGACTTTGAGCCTCTAAAAACTAAAAAAATATTTTGCATTTGTTTACTTAGATCTTCTCAGATTGCCTTTGGCTGTTGCAAATCTCTAGCTAGATTAAAGAGCAGAGAGTCACATTAGTGAGAACATGGCTTTGACGCCTGTGTTTTTGGGCTAACCTTACCTTTGGACCTGGGAAACCCTCTCCTTGTGGTCCTTTCTCACCTTGAACCCCCTGTGGCCCTTGAGGCCCCTGATTTAATGGAGAAATGTGAAATGTCATATAGCACCACAATGTACAGACATACTAAGTAAGCACACATAATGAGCCAAATTAATTGATTCTTGTATCTTAGTGGTTTTTGTATGCAGGCCTAAACAGAATGTGCAGCAGTTTCTGTGAAATGATTTTAAACATGGTAAATAAATGTGTTAAATGGAGCTGAGACTACTACATTCTTATCAAATAAGCCAAAATATTTAAAAAAAGTAACATTTAAGGACCAGGAAAGCATGTGTGGATCTTTGTGCATGATGTGCATTTAAATTCTGTACAAATCTATGGGTGTAAATTCAGTGTAGGCTGATTAGTAAACAGTTGTGGAAGCTGAATATTTCTGAAATGTTTACTTACAGGCAGACCTGGCTCGCCTATGCCTGGTGGACCCGGAGGACCTAGTCTTCCCTGAAATCCCATATCTCCCTGCAGACGGATCAAAGTGAACAATTCAGGAGATAAGAGTAAGAAATATGATTGCAGAGCTGAGAAACACCACAACTATTACTATCTATGTCAAATTTTAAGAAAAACATATAACATTATAATGAAATTAACCCTGTAAATCCTAAAAATATGAATAGTCAGAGATGGGTTTTTTTTATTATTGAATTTTTTAGGCAAAATCTAAAAATAAATATATTTGATACATCAGGCTTTTATGGCTCATAGTATGAATGAGAGATTATATGCAATTTGGTGCAGTTACTGTTTTGGCCCAAGAGTAAGATGATATTCTGATAGCTTTTAATGTAAATCAATGAGATTTTTATAACAGTATAGCAGACTGCTTACATAAAATGCTTATAAATATCAGTTGTGACTCTATATCACCAAAAAATGTCTTAGTAAGATTATATTTAAATTCTTAGTTTTATGATCATAGCTTTAATTTTGAGGGATAAAATACATAATGCAGTGCAATACAATTATGATTCAAAGGCCTTATGGATCACATTTGATACTCGCTTTTTAACACAATTTAAAAAACAATTCTGTATGGATAAGTAAACCTAAGTTGCTTCAATCCACTAAAAGTTCATCTTTAAATATTTCTTACAATATAAAAGTTATTCTTATGTTTACTTTTTAGAAATAAGTAAATAATTCACAGCAAAAATACATGAAGGAGGACAGTTTTATAATTATACTAAAAGGCCTTTTACTTGCTAATAAATTATAAACTATCAATCAGGACAGAAGGCGTGTAGTATATTGTGTGCAATCAGCAAAGTTTTGATCATGATCATTTTAAAGAAATTTGCATATCAAATATGATACAGTAAGCTTTATAGGGTTCAATTAAGTCCCAGTTTAGGTGGCTCATTAACCATGGAAAGTCATAGGAAGAAACTCATCCTAAAGCCCCATTCACACCACCAGTGACTTTGTCGCTACATGACACTAGTCTCTGTACTGTGGAGACGCTTGTGGGCGTTCTTAGTGATTGTAGCTCTACAGTCTTCGAGATGGTGATGTGAGCTCTACAGTCTTCACTCCTATTGGTTGTCGCTTGAGACATTCACTGCTCATTTTGCAAAAAATGGACATTTCTGTACTTTTGTTGTGTGACTCCAGTCGCCTACTTTCTGTTGCCAACGGTCGCCAGCTCTTCATTGAAAATGAATGGGATCATGTCGACTTGTCGCTTGCGATGTGAATGGGGCTTAAGATGGTTTGCTGGTCTAAGCTGGTCTTGCAACCTAGCCAAGATGGTGTTATGGTGCATGGTTTATCAGGGGTGTGTTTTCCAAAGCCAACTATGGTCTAAGTCCGGTCATTACCAACAAAATTCAACAGAACTTGCAACCATAATTGGCTAACAATGCTTTTAGGAATAAAAGCCTAGCCACATCAACTGAAAAGTGACACAAACTTTTTTGAAGGCTGAGAGACCAGGCATTTTAACCTGTTAACTGTCACCCCAAAATATGCAAACTTAAATGGTTGCAATTCAAGAATGCCTTGGAGTATAGGCATAAGTTTGGTCTCTTTTTAAAGAAGACAGTCAGCAGATTATTGCTTAAGTGAAATCACTTGTACTTTACTAAATATTTAATATTTTATATAAAATATATATGTTACAAAATTATTTGTACTCTAATCAAATTAAAGCCATGTGTCTAACCAATTTGTGTTCCAAATTTGAAGTTGATATCACAAAAATTGAAGTTCCCATGATTTTGTTTAGGCGCTGTACCACAAATAGCCACCGGGTGTCATTGAAATTCCATTGATTTTATTAATGCAATCGCATGTAACAAATGTATTTGTTTTTGTCCAAATATCACAAAACAGTTGGCAGATATAGAACCGTGAGACTCAGACATTTCCGACGATATGTGTTTTGTCAAGATTAGAAACGTTTTTATTATGAAGTAGTTCAAATAAATGTTGTAATATGAAACATGATGACGCCCACTAGGGGAGGAGCCCGCTAAAAGAATTTTGAGTACCGTTTCCATGGTAATGCAAGGTCCGATTTCACAGGATGAATCTCGAGTTCGTAAGCTTTCAAATGATATATAGTTTGTCAACATTAAATCAGGATAAATATAGGATATAATTGTTTTAAACATGCAGTTGCAAATAGGCCCACCGGTGGGCCAGTGACAGTTAACAGTGATGTTTTTTTCCAGCTATAAAGTCTGATTGTTTGTGGTGATTTTAAAGCATTTAAGTGTATTTAAATATAAAAGATATTTGCAGCTGACCTTTGGTCCAGGAAGTCCAATTCCACTGTCGCCCTGTATTCCAGGTGGGCCAGCAGAGCCACGCTCACCCTGTGATTACAAACAAAAACAACAAATATATGATTCATTATACATGAATATCACAGTCATTATTACTTATGGAAGAAATTTTTCATTGTGTGAAATCTACATGCAAGACATAAAAAGTTTCTTAGGATAACCTTTGTCAGGTATTGAATATGTTGTTATATAAATTCAAGTTTATATTTAAATTTAAGTTAGGCATTGAAGGAATGTTCTGTGTTCAGCGTGGACAGTATCTGTGACGTCCTGTTGATTATCACTGAAAATAATTTAAACTCGTCCCTCAGTTTGTACAAACATTACTTAAAATGTTGCTGACAGAAATCCACTTACAATGGATCCACTTCCACTAAAAGCCCATGACTGTCAACAAGCTTTTCTGTGGAAATCGACAGCAGGCTACAGATTCTGTCAATAAAGCTTAAGTTGATTTTAACCAGGAACGTTCCTTTTACACAAAAACACAATATGATGTACATCCAAAGGATGATACTCAAACTTCATATATTCCAGTAGGTTACCTTACCAGACATAATATGCAACCTCAAAAATACAAAAATAACTAATAATTATTATAAAGAGCGATTAGAGTCTGAACCAGAAATGTTGAATTCTTTACTATTCCTGTCCATATTTAAGGTATTGTTCAATCTGTTTGTGCATTATAAGTTTATTTAAGCATAATTTTCAAATAGGACCATATAGAGCTAAAATCTAAAAAAGTAGGTCAGTTAAATCTGCTCATGACATTTACAGTTTTCTCTTCACCGTGCTGCATTTCCACATGCTGGAAATTCTCTTTGTTCACGTCATATGCGTGTCTGTGCATGAAGAGGACACATTTATACTTTGCACAGCATTTTTCCATCATGCACATTTCTACTGTTATTAGCTACCATGACAATAATCTCAGACCTCCCACGGACCACCCCTGACCACTTTCTAGCAAGTTACAATCTCATTGGTTGATTTTTAACCTTGGTAGTAAGCGTTTATTATTATTCAAATAATAATAGGAGTCTGTTATTGTGGTTTCATCTATTTTTAGAATCTGCCTCAAAAACAAAACCAGGTGTGGTTCATATCGGTCAGGCGGTCTGTGACACTAGTTTTTTGAACCTGTGCTTGTATAATGATCCCTGGCTAGTGAGGACATCTGCAGTGCTGTTTAAACCTCTGAATGCTTCCTGCAGTTAAATTAAACAAGGGGGAAACTACTGGCAGAGCAGCAGGTTTCACTAACAGCTATCTATTAAAGGAAATCCAAAACGTGTTAAAACACGACCCTCTTTTTGAGCACAAACGCAAGACATACTCAAACTAAAATGGTTGCGTTACGTGAACCCTTTGGACTGCAGACATAACCATTGTATCTCGAAAGAAGACACTTGGGAAGACACATTGTCCAAATGTCAGAAATAAAGGATTAGTTCACCTAACAATGAACTGATATATTTATTCATACTCATATTGTTCTAAATTGGTATGCTGTCATTTTTTTTTTATTGAAAGCAATGACAAAGAAGAACAATGAACATGACTGTCAACACACACACACACCACTTCTGAAGCCATGCAATAACTTTCTGTAAAATTTATTGAAAAGTTGAGGAAATACTGAAAGAAATTCATTTTTGGGTGAACTTTTCCTTTAAAACGGGTATGACTAATGGTTAGAAAATTGGAAATGCTCTGTAAAAGGATTCAAACTTTTTTTTTTTTATAAATATAAACACTGGCCTAGAAACACAATATCCACGTTTCCACTGTTGGGCCAAAGGTGGGCGTGCTAGAGCGTGCCAGGGCCAGTCGTGTTTGCACTGTTACTTCTGGGGCTTGATCGGGCCTCGTCGGGGCTTCCTCGTGGCCAACGACTAGTGTTTTTTGGCACGCAAAATACCTTGGTCAAAAGTGGGCCAGCTCTGGCTTGAGGAGTAGTTACGAATAAAGGAGTCTGTAGACGGCAGCACCATTGATGATTTCACAGCTAAAATCAGCATTAAAGACTTTTAAAATCAAATCAGCTCAAAACTCACTTTCAGACAGCAGTGAGTGTTTGAAATTACTTCTGTTTGTGATCCATTGTTGATTCTGATCACCGTATAAGGCAGAAATATTTATATGCGATGCAAAAGACTAACCATTATATTAGTAGACATGATAAATATGAAAAATATAGGCTATCACAATTGTGTATTTATTGTATCTGTCAGTATGTCTCGTCAGCATTTAGCTCCGCATATGTCATAAAATAAAGAAACTCTTTTTCGGGAGCTTCCTCTGTTTGACTGAAAATATAACCGTACTGAGACTCTCACTGGAGAGAGTGCTAAAGCTCTTCAGGTCGTATTTATGGTGGAAAATTAGTAGAAATGATCGTTCTTTCTAAATGAATAACTGAATAAGTACGTGTTTCCTCTTTCTTTTGTGAAATAATGGTAAATACCACTTTTTTTCTGTGGGACTAATGTTGACACATTAATTCATTAATATCACTTATTATTGTAAAACTATTGTAAAACATTGATGCTTAGGTTTTAAATCTTTAAGTAAATTACAAAAATGCCAACAAACAGCCACTTTTATCATGTTAGTTTTGTGATCTCGCTAGTTTCCAGTGATTTTAGTTTTCTGCTAAATCTTCCATTAGTTGGGGAAATGATGGGTCTGTGTGACGTTGTTCCAGAGAGGTGTGTTATGGGTGGGTTTTAGTAAAGCGGTGCGGAGCTTCTGGCCCGACGGTGGAAACGCAGCGTGGGTTTGGGCTTGGTGCTACAGGTCCGAGGCTATTAAGCCCAGCCCGGCCCGTTAAAAACCCTGTCCCGCACTGGCCCGACAGTGGAAAAGAGGCTAATGGAGTGAAACCTTATGTAAGACTCTTTTGTCTCTATTCTGCACCTGTTACTCTCAGAGTGCATCAATTAGTACAAAATGGACATGGATAATTCCTTCAAAAGAAATGTGAAGTAAACAACTGAGAATGCATCAATATTTCTTATTCACTTCGCATTAAACATTCTAATGCATGTTATCTAATGGATGTAGCAAACCAATGGCTTCAGTGCGTGGGGTTTCTCATGCACGATAACATGCTGAACAAGTCATGGGAAACGGTGAAACTTTTCCAGGTGTGCTTGTTAGACATGATGAGAATTTTTCAGGATAATGGTTTGTGATTATAAGGCACAGACCTTCTTTCCCTGTGGGCCCTCTGGTCCGATGTCACCCTGTGGTCCTGGTAAACCCTGCAGGGGAAACATGAAAAAGTAGCATGAACATTTGAGTGATGTCTATCGGGATGTGTAGCATTATCTGTAGACACCTAAGCATTATGCATCTTTACAATGCAGTAAAATACAAGTTTTGATATTTTAATCATATGTTGGCTGACATTCAAGATGTGTTTGAACATTTACCTTCTCAGGAGATCAATGCTAAATACAGGTGTCAACAGGCTCACAAATATTTGCATATTCAATCAGCAGCGAATGATCGCCTACTCGCCTGTCAATCAACCATAGTGCTACCCTAGCTAACAAACCTTTTGTTAACATTCCTATTAAGTTATGAAAACTTTATTTCTGAATGTTCTTCAAATGTCAAATTTTTTAAATGTTAAATCTTGGTTATGCACATGTTAAAGGTTCACCCAAAAATGTATATTCTGTCATTAATTACTCGCCCTCATGTCGTTCCAAACCTGTAAGACTTTCGTTCATCTTCGGAATACAAATGAAGATCTTTTGACAGCTACGCAAATACCACTGGCGCTTCAAAAACTTCATAAAGAGATCGTAAAAAATAATCCAAATGAATTGAGTGGTTCAGTCCAAATTTTATCGCTTTATATGATGAACAGATTTCATTTAGGATTTTATTCACATAATAAACAGTGATCAGAGAACAGAAACAGAAACTCAAACGAACCGGCATGATGCCGATTCTTGCAGAAGCTCAAACGTGCTGCGAAACACGAGAGTGAACCTCATTGGTTCCTGCAGAAGCTCAAACGTGCTGCGAAACACGAGAGTGAACCTCATTGGTTCCTGCTGAAGCTCAAGCGTGCTGCGTAACACGAGAGTGAACCTCATTGGTTCCTGCTGAAGCTCAAACGTGCTGCGTAACACGAGTGAACCTCATTGGTTCCTGCTGAAGCTCAAAGCGTGCTGCGTAACACGAGAGTGAACCTCATTGGTTCTTGCTGAAGTAACACGAGAATGAACCTCATTGGTTCCTGCTGAAGCTCAAACGCGTGCTGCGTAACAGAGTGAACCTCATTGGTTCCTGCTGAAGCTCAAACGTGCTGCGTAACACGAGAGTGAACCTCATTGGTTCCTGCAGAAGCTCAAACGTGCTGCGTAACACGAGAGTGAACCTCATTGGTTCTTGCTGAAGCTCAAACGTGCTGCGTTACGAGAGTGAACCTCATTGGTTCCTGCTGAAGCTCAAGCGTGCTGCGTAACACGAAGTGAACCTCATTGGTTCTTGCTGAAGCTCAAGCGTGCTGCGTAACACGAGAATGAACCTCATTGGTTCCTGCTGAAGCTCAAACGTGCTGCGTAATACGAGAGTGAACCTCATTGGTTCCTGCTGAAGCTCAAACGTGCTGCGTAACACGAGAGTGAACCTCATTGGTTCCTGCAGAAGCTCAAACGTGCTGCGTAACACGAGAGTGAACCTCATTGGTTCTTGCTGAAGCTCAAAGCGTGCTGCGTAACACGATAATAAACTTCATTGGTTCCTGCAGAAGCTCAAACGTGCTGCGTAACACGAGAGTGAACCTCATTGGTTCTTGCTGAAGCTCAAACGTGCAAAAATTTTGACTAAATCGCTCAATTCATATGGATTAGTTTTACGATCTCTGAACTTTTTGAAGCGTCAAAGTGGTAGTTGCGGAACTGTCAATGGTGGGACAGAAAACTCACAGATTTCATTCAAAATATCTTCAATTGTATTCTGAAGACGGACGAAAGTCTTACGGGTTTGGAACGACATGAGGGCGAGTAATTAATGACAGAATTTCAATTTTTGAATGAACTAACCCTTTAAGGAAACATTCCATTTTATCATTCTACAACCCATTATGGGAATGTTACATTTGAATGTTCTCTGAAGCAGCAACATTTAAAACATGTTAGATGATGTTTCAGATAAAGTGTTCCATGAATGATGTACAGTATAAATGTTTTTGTGCTAACATTTTGAGAATATTAAAGAATATTAAACAAAAGTTTTATTAATGTTGCCGAAAGAACGTTTGTTCGTAACTCTTTGAGAGATTTTTGCCAGAACGTTCCCTGTTAGCTAAGACAACATTTTAAAAGTTCAAGGCTTTAAACTTTGAATGTTACAGCATGTATTGCTTTAAAAGAAAACAACAATGTTATTTGTGAAATATACAGATGGATGTAAAAAATTTAGTTTGACATAAAATGTATAATCGCATACCTGCAGACCTCTGGACCCTTGTGTGCCAACTGGACCTTCAGGACCCTATCAGATATGAAACATATTCTGCATTATTATGTTCATCACATATTCAAAGAGTGTGCAGAATGCTGTTGCGTACCCGGTCTCCTTTGATTCCTGGGGTACCACATTCTCCTCTTTCACCCTGTAGACGTTCAAGAGATAATCATAGTCATGACAATCTCACATAATTGTGTGCTTAAACAGAAATAAATTATGAATTGTTGCAGGGATTCAGTACCTGCTCTCCTTTGTAGCCTGGTTTCCCCTGTGAGCAAAACAGGAAAATATTAATATATGTTTTTGTTTTTAGAAATACCCTATTTATTTACGTCTTGCAAATTAGTCAGTGATGTTTGACAAAATTATTGTCTGGATATATTAAATTATTATGTAAATATAAAATTGCAATTCATGACTTGACTACACTTTTCAATTTCTGAATAAAAAATAATAATTATGATTTCAGAAATTATGATTTTTTTTTAGGCTTAAAGTAAAAATGTCTATGGTGGTGTTACTGCCTAGAGAAAAGGGTTAGTGAAAAAGTATGAAATAATATTTTATTAATGGTACATTAAAGCAGTGTTTTAAAATAAAAAAATAACTTCTGTCTGCCAAACAAAAGTCCGTGTGATGCAATCAAAAATACATGACAAGAAAACAAAGAACAGGAAATGACATCATACCCTCATGGTCAATAAGTGTTTGTTTTTTATTGACTATTTTTACCCTTTTTTACACAATTAGTTCACAGTTTCTAATAATAAATAAAATGAAATAATTCAAATATTTTAACCTTTTTAAACACTTTCTTTGAATGCTTGGGTTGTGTACAATATATTCAATAACAATATTTGATACTTTGAAATTTGGTTACTTTTTTTGATGATCACACCACCTTTATTTTTATTTTCGTTTTACCCAAATACTGCAGGTTTTCAATCATGTAGCACAATACTTGTAGATTTAGGAGTGATTTTTACGGATAGATCCCACCCATCAGCCACTCACCTCTGTACCCTCACGACCAGGAAGTCCGCTCAAACCAGGATCACCCTAACAAGAGCACAAACATGTTTTTAAGAATGGGGTTACAGAATACAGTCCGTCATTCTTGATTCCTGTACTCCTGAATCTGAAACGTGAAATCTAAATAGAAAAATTAAGAGACAAATACAACTATCTAATATTATATAAATAGCCATCAGCTTCCTCATCACATTCCCCATGTACATCAACAAAAGCAGCCACATGCCAGGGAGAATGACAGAAATTCTGACCTTGTGACCTTTAGCCCCAGGGGTTCCATCCTCACCTGGCCGACCTTTCTTTCCCTGCCGGGGAAACGGGAGAAAGTGAGTAGCGGTGTTAGTTCTACTCTAAAGTTTGCTCAGTGAGTGAAAAAGTGAAGGACCTCATATTTCTAATGCCTAGTGGAGCTAACCAATCAATTCTGTGCTTGCACTTATAATTTTTATAGCGGACACATAATTGTTTGGCAAGTGGCCTTTTTTATGTTAGAAGCTATTTTTCCATCCATATATTTTTATCCATACTTTGGAATATTGCATAAAAAACACTGGATGGAAACGGCAAGATGTGCATAAATTCTAAAAATTTTCCTGCATGTATACGCTCAGTTGAGGAAAAAAAAATGTATCCAATAAAAAACATCCACTACGATGAAATACAATAATCTACAATGGAAACACATTTACTGAATAAATCCCTTGATTCGCAACAACCAAAATAATTTTGTTTAATTCCCTCCCAGAAGTGTCTCACATGATTACGTTCCCAGACACCAGCATCCGAACGCAAGATGACATGACTGTGTTTGTTACGTTTCGCCCTGCCACTCTGAGACGCAAGACATTTATGATGGAGGAAAAAAAGAGCCACAGTGGCTTCCCTGATTGCAGCAATTTCTATTTGTATTACTGTACCAATGCTATCTCACGACCAATTCGTACATATTTTACGAGGTGGCTATTTCTGCAATTTATGCGACCTCACTGCATCTGAGACGTTTGCCTAAACCCCAGTGATGGGTAGGTTTAGGGGCGGGGTTGAGGTAGGTCATTCGTACGAATTCATATGAATTAGCCACCTCGTAAAATATGTACGAATTGCCGTGAGATCGGGTTGTACTGTACAGATATTTTGTTTGTTTTGTTTTCTTAAGCACATGGAATGGAAATGGAAAATGGAATTTATTCACAAATGTTTTATTCGATATTCCAATTATCCACATAATTTAAATTCACGGCTTTGAATGTAAACATAGCTATTGTTAATTTATTACTTGGATAATATTATGCTATGTATTAATATTTTGAATTAGCTTTTTATTTATATATATATATATATATATATATATATATATATATATATATATATATATATATATATATATATATATATATATATATATATATATATATATATATATATATATATTCAATTATTATTATTTTTTTAAGTTTTAGTTGACAATAACTAGGGATGCTTCATATCAGTGCATTCCTAACAATAACAACACTGGTTTATGTTTCTAGCCTAGAAAGTATCTGTTTATAATTGTTCCCAGAAGTTAGCTAAATCTGACAAAACCTCCTATTAGCAATTTATGGCAATATTATTTAAATGAAAGAACAAGATGTAAAATATCATGTCTAGTGAATTGTTCAAATGAAACGATTCATTAAAATGATTGTAACCGCTCAGTGCTATGAATAAACACCTGCTCAGCACTAACTGCTTCAGTCACAGCAAAAGTGCAGGCCAGAGAACATTAAACTAATGAGAGCAATTACTGAAGCCTGTCATTTATAGCCATGAGAATGTGTGGAATCCCTGAGCGGTAAAAGCACCTGGATAATGATGGTTAGGCGTCTGTCGCTGAATAACTGACTCTAACGTGACCGCCCTTCGACACACTACAGGTTAAGCTGTTAAAAGCGCAGTCAGTGTCATCTCAAGTCAATCTGCACTTGTTCACTGTATCTATTTTATTTTAATCCAAATCACTTAAACCTATACTGTATCAAACTCAGCTCAAAGTAGTAACTTTGATGACTATTTGTCACGGGAAATCCAAAAATGCTAAATAACTGCAGTTATAAGGACAAAAAATATAAATGTTACTATGGCTATTAACCCATCATTGGCAAGTGTGGCAAAATTTTCATTTTGGACCCTTAAATGTTTTGAAAGTCAAGGTTTTCAGTCATAACTTGTAATTACATTCTCTTCACTTTCAACAGACTAAACATAAAAGACTTTTTTGAGGAACCTTATTTATAGTTTCCCTAAGGTAGTGCTGAGAGGTCCTGACAAAGATGATAATTATCCTGACTTTTACAAAGCAAAGTAGTTATCCAAAATGTCAGAACCGTGCCTGTCTCTTCCCACTGTTGACATTTCTCAAAGGAATCCGTGCCTCTTAGGAATAGAAAAATGTGCCCGTGGGCTTGCATGGAAACACAGCTCCATGTTGAAGGAAGTTTAACATGAAAATACTTACCGCTGGGCCACTGGGTCCTCTCTCGCCTTTCTCACATACACACTTCTGGGACAGAGGACACTAAATATAGAGAAAAGTAAATGGAAAAGCAGTTTTTATTTGTTTTTGTTTCAGTAGGGCAGTGATGAGGATACTACAGAGTTTTTGACTGAATAAACAAACAAAAACAACATAAAAAAGATACATACATACATGCATGCATGCACACATGCAAACATACATACGTACATGCATACATACAAATGCATACATGCATACATACATGACACATACATACACATGCACACATACATGCACACACACACACACACATACATGAACACATGCAAACATACATATGTACATACATACATGCAAACATACATACACATGCACACATACATGCGCACACACACACACACACACACACACACACACACACACACACACATGTATACATACATGTACACATGCATATACATACGTACATGCATACATACAAATGCATACATGCATACATACATGACACATACATACACACACACACACACACACACACACACACACACACACACACACACACACACACACACACACACACACACACACACACACACACACACACACACACACACACACACACACACACACATGCACACACATGCATACATACACACATACATATACATACATACATGCAAACATACATGTACATACATGCATATACATACATACATACATACATACACACACACACACACACACACACACACACACACACACACACACACACACACACACACATACATACATACATACATACATACATACATACACACACACATGCATACATACATGCACACATACAAACATACATACATACATACACACATACACACATACACATGCATGCATACATACTACATACATACATGCATGCATATGTATGTTTAAACTAAAATTTGACTAAATACATTTACTTATCTGTGAGGTTTAAATAAGTAATAATAGTTTTAAACTTTTAAGTCATTTTTGAATGAACTGCTTTGTATCAAATATTATCTACTTACCCCATCGTTTGCCAGCTGAGCCTGTGTAGAGGGAACAAAAATAAAATGAGATTCTGTACAAACTATATGTATATTACAGTAAAGCTGCAGTCATAATCGTTGCTTTTTGGCAAGGATTAATTTGTGAGGTTTGGGTTAACATTATGAGCAGTCAACATCAGGCCATACATTCATACATGTCTCCAGAGCAATAAATGTGATTAAAGGAAACACTATCATTTAACATGCTGAGTCCTGCTTTACACTGGAATTATATCAACATGTTTCTGCTCAAATGAGAAAAATGCTTATCAGCATAACCGCAGGAATGACAACAAAGATGTATGGAATATATAAACCCAGATGCATGTCAGAAAAGCCACAACGGGACGCGTTTACTCTAATTATAGTAAATAAAGTGGTGTAGAAAGGCTAATTGTTAGGTGTCAGGGGTCTCAAAACACTCGACAAACAAGTATTTTCTCTTCTGTATGTTCAAATATCTGGTCTTATTTGGTTTAAACTGGTTTAACAGGGCTCCCAGCCTGACCAGCTGACAAGCGCTAAGGCAAGGCAAGGCAAGGCAAGTTTATTTATATAGCACATTTCATACACAATGGCAATTCAAAGTGCTTTACATGAAAATGAAATTAAAATAGTGATAAGAATTAAGAATACCACGTGTAAGACTTAAAAATAAAACAGGATAATTAAAAACAGTTGTAAAGAGAATTTTTAAAATAAGAAGACAATAGAAATATATAGTTGTAAAGATATTTAAAAGAATAAAATTATTACAGTGTATATATAGATAAAAAATAAAATAAAAATAAAAATTTAAAAAAAAAAAAAAAAAAAAAAAAAAAATAAAATAAAAAAAAAAATAATAATAATAAAAAAATAAAAAAAAATAAAAAAAAAAAAAAAAAAAAAAAAAAAAAAAAAAAAATAAAAATTAAGATGATGCATAGATTAGAATAGGTGCAATCAGTACAGTGGCACAGTGCTCATTCAGTAAAGGCACAGCTGAACAGATGTGTTTTGAGTCTAGATTTGAATGTGGCTACTGTTGGAGCACATCTGATCTCTTCTGGAAGCTGGTTCCAGCTACGGCTGGCACAATAGCTGAGCAGACTCTCCTTTCTTTGAGTGAACTCTTGGTATTTCTAGCTGACTTGATCCTGATGATCTGAGTGATCTGTTGGGTTTGTATTTAATCAGCATATCTGCAATGTATTGAGGTCCTAGGTCATTGAGTGATTTATAAACAAGTAATAATACTTTAAAATTGATCCTAAATGTAACTGGAAGCCAGTGTAACGACCTGAGGACTGGCGTGATATGGTCATATTTTCTTGTTCTGCTCAGAATCCTGGCAGCGTTCTGTATGAGCTGCAGCTGTCTAATGGTCTTTTGGGAAGGCCGGTTAGAAGACCATTACAATAGTCCACCCTGCTGGTGATGAAAGCGTGAGCAGTTTCTCTAAGTCTTGCCTGGAAACAAAGCATCTAATTCTTGCAATATTTTTCAGATGATAGTAAGCTGATTTAGTTATTGCTTTGACATGACTATTGAAACTCAGGTCTGACTCCAAAATCACACCAAGATTCCTGACTTGATTTTTGTTATTAGACCTTTTGTCTCAAGATATGCGTTCACCTTGAGAATTTCATCTTCGTTTCCAAATGTAATGATTTCAGTTTTGTTTTTGTTTAACTGGAGATAGTTTTGGCTCATCCAACTGTTAATTTCATCAATGCATTTGCACAGGAGTCAATGGGGCTATAGTCATTAGGTGATAGTGCTAAGTAGATCTGGGTGTCGTCAGCATAGCTGTGGTAAGCCATTTGGTTCTCTCTCATTATTTGGCTCAGTGGCAGCATGTACAGGTTGAATAGGAGTGGTGCTAGAATTGACCCTTGTGGGACTCCATGAAGTCATGGATGTCCAGTCAGACTTATGGTCACCTATACTCACATAATAACCTCTTCCTTCTAAGTATGCGACCTGAACCATTTAAGGACCATCCCAGAAAGTCCGACCCAGTTTTCCAGCCTGTCAAGAAGTATGTTATGGTCAACAGTGTCAAATGCGGCACTGAGGTCGAGTAGCACCAGAATTGATGTTTTGCCTGTATCTGTATTGAGGCGAATATCATTTATGATCTTTATGAGCGCTGTTTCTGTGCTGTGATGTGGTCAAACCAGATTGAAAATTGTCAAAGTATCCGTTTGAGCTTAAGAATTTGTTCAGCTGACTGAAGACAACTTTTTCAATGATCTTGCCTATGAAGGGAGATTTGAGATTGGTCGGTAGTTGTTCAATATGGAGTTATCCAGATTTCTCTTTTTCAGAAGAGGCTTAACTACTGCGGTTTTAAGGGAGTTTGGAAAATTCCCATTGAGAAGTGATGAGTTTACCACTTCTAGCAGATCTGCTTCTAAACAGTTAAACACACTTTTGAAAAAAGAAGTGGGGAGTGTGTCAAGGAGGCAGGTTGATGTTTTAAGGTGCTGCACCGTTTCTTCTAAAATTTTATAATCAATTGCTTCAAAATCAGACATAGTAACTTTCCGAGGTTGTGGTCTGATCTGACTGACCCAAAGCAACTCACGGATGTGCTGATCGCCTTCCTGATATTATTTATTTTCTCTGAGAAGAAGGAAGCAAACTCACGGCATTTGCTGTCAGAGAGCATTTCACTGGGAATGTGACTCGGGGTTTGTCAGTCTCTCTACAGTAGCAAAAGAGTGCGCGTGTTGTTTATGTTTCTGTTTATAATATTTGAGAAGAAGGTCTGTCTAGCCTTGCCTAGTTCCACATTGAAATCATGAAGGCTGTCTTTATAGATGTTATAGTGGATTATAAGTTTTGTCTTCCATACATGCGTTCAGATTTCCTGCATTGTCTTTTCATTATTTGCACTGCCGTTGAGTTTCTCCAAGGTGCTTTCTGTCTTCCACTCTTTTCTTGACTTTCTCAGGAGCAATATTATCAATTACACTCTTAACTTTTGAGTTAAAGGAGTCAAGGAGAGAATCAACAGAGTCTGCAGATATGCTTGGTGTTAGAGATATAGCCTTCATAAATAGCTCACTAGTGTTCTCATTTAAGCTTCTCTTTTTGACAGCGACAGATCTAGCTTCAATGGCAGGAGAGATTGAAATATCAAAGAAAATACAGAAATGATCAGACAATGCTACATCTTTAACAACAATTGATGAAATGTTTAGACCCTTGCTGATAAGTAAGTCTAGAGTGTGTCCACGATTGTGTGTGGGACCATGTACATGCTGTGTCAAATCAAAGTGTTAATAACAGTCATGAGCTCTTTTGTTGTACTGGATTCAGCATTGTCTATGTGAGCGTTAAAATCCCCAGCAATGGCAAAACAATCAAACTCTGAGGAGATTATTGATAACAGCTCTGTAAAGTCCTCAGTAAAGGATGGAGAGTATTTTGGAGGCCTGTAAACAATGATAAGCAGGATCGTGGAGCACCTTTTAACACAATACCCAGATATTCAAAAGACAGATAGTCACCAAATGACACTTGCTTACATTGATAGACATCTTTAAAAGAGCAGCAATACCCCACCTCTTCTAAACGCTCTGGACATACTCATAAAAGTAAAGTTAGGAGGGCTGTTTCATTGAGGACTGTTGCACTGCAGTTTTCTTCAAGCCAAGTTTCATTTAGAAGCAAAAAATCTAGGTTGTTTGTGGTTATTAAGTCATTGACTAGAAATGATTTGTTCTTAAGTGAGCGGATATTTAAAAGTGCTAACTTAACAGTATTAATTTTTTCCCCACAGTAATCTTAGTTTGACATGTAATAGGCAGCAGATTAGATGGGTTTGCTATCTACGGTCTGAGAAGGTCTTACACTTTCTATCACGTAACAGAACTGAAATAGAGAAAGAGACAGGCACACTGGGTTCCGCTCGTTCTGTAAACATTTGATAAAGTTACTGTTATCATGGCGGGGACCCAACACACATCACTGAGAGCTGGTATCAGTTGTTTTGGGTTCACCTACAACAGATGGAGGAGGGTGTTGGCCCTGGCGTTGTGACCGAAGAAATCTCACAGGAGGAGGCTGAGGCGAGCTGGGCCCACAGGCTTTGATGGTTGTGGGGCTCGGCGCTCTTTGGTTGATATCTGGGGGCTCGCAGAAATCGAGTGTGATAGTCTGGTTCCAGCATAGACCATTTGCTCCATTCTCTCTGAGAAGCTCAGAAGCGGGGATGCTGGTGAGAGGGATAACATGTCTGGTGAGGGTGGCTGTTGTTCTGGTGTTATCGGAGGCTGAATTATGTTATCATCCATTTCATGGAGTGACTTAGACATTTCATGCAGTTTCCTGTTCAGACTAGTCATAAAGCGTAACAGTTCACTAGTCTGACCCCCTTAGAGCCCACCCTTTCGTGCACCTCCACAGTATGGGCAGAGATGTTACTGTTCAGTCCCTCAATCTGTGTTAGTTCTAATATGTCACAGTCTGTCTGTGGTGAGCACTGTGGGCGGGACTCAGATGGGAGTGTGTCCGTGAGCAGTGGCTGTTGTGGCTGCGTGATGTTATCAGTGTCCTTGTGGAGTGTGTCAGCTGCATGTCCATTCAGATGCTGAAATGAAGTCCTGTAGTCGTCCATAGTCTGTTCAGGTGTGTGTGTGCCATTCAGGTCGAGTGAGTTAGCACACACAGCTGAGGATGGTGTAGGGAAAAGTGAATATTGTCCTTTAGCACTCTTGCACCAAGTTTGTTTGGGTGAAGGCCATTTGATGTAAACAATTGTCTCTGGCTCCAGAATAGATTAAAGTTGTCGATGAAGTTCACTCCTTTATGTTGCAGGTTTTTGCAGCCATGTATTAAGCCCAAGTAACCGTGAAAACCTATTTGTTCCTCTTGCTGGAAGTGGTCCACTGATGAGCGGTTGAACTTTTAGTTTTCTAAGTGTTTCAAAAGTACATTGAAATCCCTCTTAATGAGTTCTGACTGCTCTCTCTGAATATCGATTTTCCCCACATGAATGACAAGTCGATTTGCAGTCTTATGTTTCATCAGAATGTTCTGAATTTCCCTGTTTACGTCAGAAACTGTAGCTTGTGGAAGGCAGCATGTAGTTGTATCCCTGCTGCTAATGTTTCTGACTGTGGAGTCCCCCACTATCAGAGTCCTGGGCTCGGCTGCACTCTGAGCTGAGTGCCGCTGTCTGCTCGACCTTGGCGCCTGTTGGTATCAGTGTTAGCTGCGGGCTGATACGATCTGTGTTCGTTTACATTCATCACATTTGGGGATTCATCACCCACATTCATTAATACTTCAAATCTGTTTTCAAGTTGTATAGTTGGTGGTAGGAAATCAGCATTTGCAATCCTTGTGTCTGGGGTAGAGCATGCTAATGTTGCAGTATGTGACGCTCGTGACAATCTGATGTCTCGGTCCCTTTGGGTCTTGCTCCTGTTTGTGCCATCGATTAGTGTGTTGATCAGTTATTTGTTTCCCCTGTTGGGTAGCACTATGTTTATGGGACTCACCGGCAGTGTGCTGAGGGCGTTCATTTTGAAGCTCTGTGTGATTCGTCCTGGTTTGGTGGTTCCGCAAATAACTTTGTTTCAAGAACTGCAATCCTCTGTAAAAGTCTGTGGCAGTTTGTGCAGCAAGTAGATTCTAGAGGAGGCATTTTCTTATCCTTTTGAATGTAGGCAGCTGTGTTTTCCTTCTCCGAATGTAAGCTGATGGCAGTGGGAGGCTGGTTGGATGAAATATTCCGCTTTTTTGTAGTAATCCAGTCACCAGAGTTTCAAATTTTATCATTGAAGTCAAGCTTTGTTGTTTGAGCACTGTGCTGATTTACAGAAGTTGAAATTACGAAATTACGAGATAAAATATAGAAGCGATAGAGCAAAGCGCTGGAGCAGTAAGCAAGAGCGTCCGAACAGTAGCAAAGCAGGAAGCCCTAAAACCAGCCAACCTGACCAGAGGAAACCAGCAGAAACCAGCTAACACCAGCAAACCAGTTTAAGCTGGTTCAAGTTTTTTTTAAGCAGGATAATAGTCACAGTATTTCACGAGCACAACATATAACTGAAACAAAAGACGTCAATCGTTGATGTAAAATAAATATACATTTTCCAAATAAGTGCAATATTGAAATTTCTGACATTAAAAGGTCCTTGCACACTGCAGTCCGAAATTTCCACGCATTAAAAAATAAATACAACCTCACGTTGTGTCAATCACGTTTACACACTGCCTTTAAAACTTTCGTTTCCGTCATAAAAATTTTGGATCAGGTTTGAATTCCTGCATTTTTCGCATCCGTAGCAAGCATTTTGGGAAGGGTTTTGACAATTCAGAGCCACCAGATGACGAATACGAAAATGCACATATGAAAAGTTCGGACTATGTGTGTAAAGACCTTAAAACTTCACTCTATGTCAGCTTTTAGTGCATTTTTGTGGCATCCAGTCATTTTCAGTGATTAAATAGCCTATAATAATAACAATAAAAGAGCAAGTTATAAAGAAATATTAAACTAACAGAAACAATTGGGCCAATTCAGAATTAGAATTTGAATTGAATTGGCCACATTAATTCAACTTGAATCATGATTATTTTTATTCTGTTGTCACCATTGTCCTGTGCATTGGGTTACCAGCACCAAGTCCAAGCCTATTCATTTCCAACCCCAATGTAATGCAAATGTGGCATTTAATCAACATTTTTGTTAACCTTTTAACATATGTCTTGGAGTAGCGCAATAATATTGTATCATGAGTTCAGTATCGTGATATATATTGAGTCGTGAGGATATCATTACACCCCTACTGAATAGTTACCCTAGCCTGGATGCCAGCCGAATTTAGCCCCGCCCACAAACATTTTTGCTCGGGCAATTCGGTCTGGAATCGCTCCATAGAGGAGTTATTATGCCCGAACAGAAACTGTTCGGACCAATGAAATTGTCAGGGCGGGCTTTAGACGATGATGGACAGATGATCAACAGTAACGTAATCATCCACGTCATCAAAGGCGCTTGGGTTGAATTTGCTCTTATCCTAAACGGAGAACTTGTTCGTATATTGATTCACCTTCACTATTTCTCTCAGAAATGATGATCATGTTGGTAAGTACTCTGTGTATCCTAAAATTCTTTTATTACAATACTGGCAAAGATCGTTTACACTCATCTTTTCTTGTAACGTTACTTAATCCAGCGTGTGTGCAGGCAGGGTTGCCACGTTTTTTTGCAATGTCGCGCACAATTGCTACTCAAAAGTATAGCCCAAAACAATAACTTTCCAGGGGGTTCTCCGGAAAATAATGTCGTTTGGTTGGCAAAATGTGTTATTTTGGCAAGGTTGCCTGCTAAAATTTGCATTCCTGGGTTTATATAATCACAGAATTGGGGTCGCTTCAACCCGCGGACATGGAGAAAAACACGGACTTGACAACACAGTGCAGTTGAGTTCTGTTGAAATTTGACAACTAACGTTACGCGTCGCTCCGTAGCTCTAATTGGTTGTAGGTCTGTCCAATTGAGGTCTTTCCTGGCTCGGTTGAAACACGCCCCATAATCAAAGCTCAATGGAGCGGCACCAGACTCATATTCTGACTAGAATTGAGTATGGCCACGCCAGGCTATAGTTACCCAATAAACCACGTAAAAAGAGCTCTATAGATATCTCAGTGTTTCTAGATTGAATTTTTTTTTTTTTTTTTGCCTTGACAAGCCCAGACAGAATCTGCAGACTTTTTGCATTTCCTGCACTCATTTTAGAGGTTACTCTGTGGAATTCTGTAGAATGGATTTTAACATGCTAAAAAGTATTCAAAAAAGCTCAGTTATCTTACTGGTATCTGAAAGCATAACCAAATTAGCCAAAATAATAACTTAAGTTGGAGGAATGAGTAGGGAATTATGTGTGGGCCTGCCTATGACATACTACATGAGGACAGAATGAGTTATTGTGACACCATACTTACAATCTGAATGATGACTTTTTCCATGACATTTGTGTCCTGCAGATTATACAGGAATTTGGAGGCTGGCGTACTTGCTAGCAGTCTCAGGTTTGCTGTGTTGCCAGGCTCATTGGCAGTATGAGTGATACCAATTGTGAAGACCTTCACTCCCTGGTTCTTTGCATCAGCCATAGCAGAGAAGATATCGGGGTTTCTGGGATGAAATGACCCATCGGTCAGCAGCAGGGCGATCTTGATGCTTTCTGGGCTCGATTCTTCCACAAATATCTTAGTCATGTTGGTGATGGCGTAGGTGGTGTAAGTGCCGTGGCCGATGTAGGCCATCGGCGCGATGCTGTTCTTGAAGTTCTCCGAGCCTCTCCACTGTTTGAGGGTCTGCTCGATTATGACATGGCTGCTGTACTGAAGCAGGGCCGCTCTCCAGCTGAGTTTGCGGCTTGTATCCAAGCGGATGCTCTGGAGGCCTTCTATAATGTCCATAGCAAACTTTTTCTCTTGCTGGTGGTTGTCCTTAGCCGTCTCAGAGCTGTCCAGCAGGAAGGCCAGCTCCAGACTGCAGTCCTCATCCAGGATGGCTGATGTCACCGCAAGAGATAATAGCAGAAAGGAAAGAGCGAGTGTTAAGGAAAGATTCAACTAACAGAAATGATCTATTATATAGTTGGGTAAATTCCCTTTTACAATAGTCACAATACAAAGGAAATTCGGTCCCACTTTATATTAGGTGGCCTTAACTACTATGTACTTACATCAAAAAATAAGTACAATGTACTTATTGTGTTCATAATGTATTGCAAAACAGTTTTGCTGATATTGAGGTGGGATATGTGTAAAGTTAGGGACAGGTGTGCTGGTATGAGTATGGGTAAAGGTATAAGGGAAGTGTCAACAGTGAAATAAAAAATGTAACTACAGAAATTAATTTCAGATGTAATTACATGCAGGTACATGGGTCTGGAAGTTCATTAGTCCACCATACATTATGCAAAACGTAAATATATATTTTTGACTAATTATGCCTATTTATACCCAGATATGTAGAACTTTATTTAACATGTTTCTCTGTACTAATTTTAATATTGTCCTTAATTAATATGGCTATCAAAACAAATTTTAGCCAAATACTGTAGCACCACAAAATATTTAACACATTGTTTCCATTGCATTCCATCCATCCCCATTCCCTCCATCCATCCATCCATCCATCCATCCATCCATCCATCCATCCATCCATCCATCCATCCATCCATCCATCTATCCATCCATCCATCCATCCATCCATCCATCCATCCATCCATCCATTCCCATTCCATCCATCCATCCATTCCATTCCATCCATCCATTCCCATTCCATCCATCATCCCCATTCCATTCCATCCATCCCCATTCCATTCCTCATTCCATCCATCCATCCATCCCCATTTCATCCATCCATTCCCATTCAATCCATCCATCCATTCCATTCCATCCATCCATTCCATTCCATCCATCCATTCCATCCATCCATTCCATTCCATCCATCCATCCATCTATCCATCCCCATTCTATTCCATCCATCCATCCCCATTCCATCCATCCATCCCTATTCCATCCATCCATCCCCATTCCATCCATCCCTATTCCATCCATCCATCCCCATTCCATCCATCCATCCCCATTCCATCCATCCATCCCCATTCCATCCATCCATCCATCCATTATTCCCATCCATCCATCCTCTGTTCATCCATCCCTATTCCATCCATCCATCCCTATTCCATCCATCCATCCCTAATCCATCCATCCATCCTTTATTCCATCCATCCATCTCCCATCCTCTCCCTGCTCTCCATCCATCCAGCCATCCATCCTAGTGGTGACACAGGAAAAAAATGTCATTGTCGGAGGGAGCAGAGAGTGACTAGTGCTCTGTAGAGCAGTTTGGGCTACTGTAGAAACATATAGTGTAGAAGTTAAACTGGAATTTACCTTTAGACCTTACAATCTATCTGACTATTTACACAGATGATATTTTTACAATTTCATCTAATTATTTAAGAACTAACACTTCTGCCTTGTGTCATTTAAATTGGTAAATATTGTCAATATTGTCCAAAAAACACCACTAATCCCCTAAATCTTCTAATAATTCTGTTTGGACGATAAGCAATGCAATCTGTCATCTGATCTTACTTTCTGCACAGCAGCTCATGATTCTTCATGTCACCGGTGACAAGACATGGCCTACCAGTCTTAAGCAGATATGAATAATAAATCATGTTCATGTTAGGAAACTGTGAAGGATAATGCCTCAGGCCTCCACAATCATACAACCAGACATCCTAGAAAGATGGTCTAGTATGTCTAGTATGTCTTAACATGAAATTGCATGTTTTACGGCATAAAACTAAAGCTTTATGTGTCTTAGACTGCATGAGAGATGCACTGATGGTGACCCATGAGTTCATAGCACATGCATAGTAAGAATTCTTAATGAGTGAGTCATTGAATCATTCTTTCAGAAACAATTCTTTCAGGAACGAAATGCAATGGTTCTGGTGTGGCTTTGTTTGGAACTATTTTCTTTGAAGGAGCAAAAACAGACAATATGTGTATAAAATATAAGTTACTTAATATTGACTTATTTACCTGTTCTATAATTTCAAAAGGCCTATCACATTTGCACACAGCACTTGCTTGTGTGATAGATTATTGACAACTATGTTTTGAGGAAGTAAACTATGTACGATTTAAACAGTTTAATACGGAAAAAAAAAGTTTGTAGTACTTACAATTTACAGTTAAATTCCTTACTGATTTAAAGAGGATTTCTTTTTAAAAGTTGCATTGCATTTATAAACCTGTGAAAACATGTCCCTGGCCTTTAACTTTGCAACAAATTTTTGTTCCATAATAGGCTTTTCACACTTGAAATTGTTTAAACTGGGCCATTTTAACCTCTGGGTAAACAGAATCCTGGGTTATCTTGCTTGCTGTATGTTTACATGAAGGCCCTAGCATTGCGCATCCTCGTATTATATATTGCTGACTGTATCAAGTTTATCCTGAATAGACATTTCGGATCATAAAGGTAAGAATGAAATGGTCTTTATTCTTTCTAATTGTCACCTTTTTTGTCGCCTTATGACTTTTTCCCCATCAAGCATTGAACGCACAATGTTTCCGGTGATTAAGTGCACAAAGCATAAAAATATGAGGCTTGTGATTAGCTGTCAATTGCTAAGCGCTTAACCATAACATTCTAACACCACATTACACTGTACAAGTTTATGGCTTTTTACACTTTAAATAGTGGTTACACTTTATTATGATAGTCCCTTTTAAACATTCTGTTGTTAAAAAGCAAAATAACTGTTCATGGATCTGGTCAGACACATAAAACAATGAGCATGCATATACTGTCACACAACACACTATCATAGACGCCTCACCTTGACCATTATGTTTTTGCAGTTTGCCCGCTGTCTGTCCCTCGGTCTTGACTCTTGTTGGCCCGGTTCTTTCCTCATAGAAGTCCTGAGCCCAGACGCTCAGCAAACCAAAACACAACAGGGACCAGCTTAATGTGTGAGCCATAACTGCCTCTCCTGCAAAAAGAATAATATACGTGTATATTATTATAAACATTTCACCCCTAATTTAAAACAGAAATGAGCATGACGCATTATGTTACTGCATTATGATATTATTTTGAGGAGAGTTTCCATTACTTTGTGGCAGGGCGCATTATCCTGCTGAAAGAGGCCATAGTCACTTGGGAATACAGTTTCCATGAAAGGCTGTACATGGTCTGCAACAATGCTTAGCTAGGTGATATGTGTCAAAGTATTATCCACATGGATGGCAGGACCCAAGGTTTCCCAGCAGAACATTGCCCAAAGCATCACACTGCCTCCGCCGGCTTGCCTTCTTCCCATAGTGCATCCTGGTGCCATGTGGTCTGCTGCTACATACCCCCATACATTACAAACTGTGATGCACTGTGTATTCTGACACCTTTCTATCAGAACCAGCATTAACTCCTTGATCAATTTGAGCTACAGTAGCTCGCCTGTTTGATCGGACCACACGGACCAGCCTTCGCTCCCCACGTGCATTAATGAGCCTGGGCCGTCCATGACCCTGTGGCCGGTTCACCACGGTTCCTTCCTTGGAGCACTTTTGATAGATCCTGACCACTGCAGACCGGGAACACCTCACAAGAGCTGCAGTTTTGGAGATGCTCTGACCCAGTCGTCTAGCCATCACAATTTGGCCCAAACTCGCTCAAATCCTTACGCTTGCCCATTTTTCCTGCTTCTAACACATCAACTTTGAGGACAAAATGTTCACTTGCTGCCTAATATATCCCACCCACTAACAGGTGCCGTGATGAAGAGATAATCAGTGTTATTCACTTCACCTGTCGTAATGTTATGCCTGATTGGTGTATATTGTACATTATAGCAGTGATGTACCTTACAAACAGTGCTGGTTTGTAACTGATAACATGTAATCTGGATTACATAATCAGATTCCAAAATTTGTAATTAGATCATATTATGTTTTTAAAAACTTGTAATCAGACTGCAGTTACTTTTTTATTGATTACATGATATTTTCAGAACGGCAGTACATTTTTCATCATTTATTGATTCTACCTACTACTACTTTTTTTATCTTTAAAATGTTCCTTTCTATAAAAGCCTACCGCTATATCTGTTCAGAAGGTCTTCCAGGTTTGTGGAATTGCACACACAGGCTGCGTCCAAAATCCCATACTTTCTTGAGTAGGTACTTATTTTGTATAACAAGTGTGGGTATGTGTGTGGTATGAATGTAATCTGGATGCACTAAATCCGCCATGCTGTCATTATCATGTGACCTACAGCGTCAGTTACGACGCTTCACTGCCATTCATAAATCTTCTCCCGTGGCCTCATGGGATAGTAAAGTTTTCATTGTATGCAAACTTCAGAATCTCACTGGAAGTAGTAGCTCATCCGGGGAACTTTTCGCCTGCTCTTTATATAAGTACACTGTGATTTCAGAAATACTTCTTTTGTCACATACTGTTTTTACCTACAGTAGAGAAGTATACGATTTCAGAGCCCCTAGTCATGTGACTGTCAATATAAACCTGCACAGCATTAGATCACTAGATTTAAAGAAATCATTTCACTTTTAAGAAGTGCATATCAAATCAATCCTCCTGATAAACACATTAATTATTATTATTATTTGAAATACCTCTCAGTGAACTATTTAACCATGAATTACTGTCTTTGAAGGCTTTTGTCTTTCAAACATGAAAATGTACAAATTCACATTATTTAATTTACATGCAGGGATTTGTCAGCTAAACCTCTTTGACCTGATATATTTACTTGAAGTAAGTTAATAAGATATAAATAAGTAAATAAACAATAATAAAATTAAGTTCACGGTTCTCTGATGTCAGATAATGGTCACATGACATGCAGGTAAACACTTTTTTTTTTTAGTAAGTGTTTATATAGATATTTAATTATTAGCTTTTCATTAAACTCATGAATCCCAGTCTGGGAAACCCTAAAAGTAATCTAATCTAAAAGTACAACAAGTAAAAAGATTATATTATCTTAAATATGTCATGTAACGGATTACGTTATTAACTACAATTGTGTCATGTAATTTGGACTCAGTAACCGACTACAATTTGTAAGTAATCTACCCAGCACTGATTACAAAGATTAACAGATCATGAAAGTCTTTGTTGCGCTGCCTGCTTTTACAGTGATGTTTTTTTTTTTTTTTACTTAATACATAATAAAACCCTTTTGAATAATGCAAATGTCATATTATGCAAAATACCTTTTCTTATTTTCTCTGTAAATATTTCACTTAATAAACAGCAATTAAGGAATCACTCATATTTGTATTAGATGTAGAAAAGTTGACATAATTTGTAAGCATAATGAATATATGGCAATGACTCACCTTTGGCAGCAAAGCCTCTTGCCACAAGCAAGCAGCCCAGGTGTGCAGCTCAGCGTTCCTCGAGTGACGTGTGTGTGTGTGTGTGTGTGTGTGCGTGAGCGAGTGAAGAAGACTCTGAAGTGAAGAGCAGTTCTGTCTGAGTGAACAGAAGTAGACGGCTTCCTCTGGCTGCATCTGGGACCGTCACTCCTACTTTTAAGGGGAGGAGGGCCCACCAAACTCTTTAGTTGTATTCCATCCCTGCACTTTTATTACTTTTTGTGAGCGCAAAACTGAACTATAATAAGTGCACCTTTCATGCACTTTTTCCAATTTTTTTTTTCAAAAGATCCAGATCATTAAATGCAGAATTGATCCAAGAATTCTGTCATTTACTCATCCAAACCCATATGCGTTTCCCCCCATGGAACACAAAAGGAGGATTAGGAACACTGATCTGCAAACACAAAGCTATAGAAGAATATAGTGCACACATCATATAGATCATTTTTTTTATGGTGTTTTTTTTTTACGTGTATGAGTTTCTTTGTTCTGTTGAACACAAAGAAGATAATATGAAGAATGTTGGGACTTCCGTCAACTGGTTACCAAAATTCTTTAGAATATCTTCTTTTGTGTTCAAGAATGAAACTCATGCAGGTTTGGAACAACATACGGTCAGTAAATGATGACAGATTTTTTATTTTTGGTGAACTATCCCTTTAATGCTCTGAAAACTATCCGTGATTTAGGACTCCTGGTTTGGGGTTTTATGCCACATGACATGTCGACTTAAGATATACGAGATGAGGCAAACAAAGGGGAATATGGGTGGGGTTAGTTTTACAAGTTTTAGTCTTTCTTCAGGCATTCCATGGGATGCTATGGTGGTTGTCATGGTGATCAGAGGGCCTGACCTCATATAGTCTTTTCTTTAGGAGCTTTGTCACGTCTTTCTGTCCTGGTCATCAGGGTGTTGCACTGGACTAAAATACGATGTGAAGTGAGAAAGAAATTCTGGTGTTTCCACAAAAATCTGCAGTGGATAAGACTGCTCACCAAGGCTGCATTATTTGATTAAAAAAAAAACAGTAATATTGTAAAATATTAATATAATTTCAAATAACTGTTTTCTATTTAATATGTTAAAATGTTATTTATTCCTATGATGGTAAAGCTGAATTTTCAGCATCAGTACTCCAGTCTTCAGTGTCACGTGATCCGTCAGATATAATTCTAAAATGAGGATTTGCTGCTCAACAAACATTTCTTGTTAGTATTAATTATTAATTTCAGGATTATTTAGATGAATAGAAAGAACAGCGTTTAATTGAAATACGGTAGTAATCCTCTGTAACATTATGTCTTTACTGTCACTTTTGATCAATGTGTCCTTGCTGGATGAAACCATTTCTTGGTTGTACTTTATTTTACAGTATGTGCACTTCCAATGTACTTACAGACTACTGAGTAATGTATGGTACATGGGTTAAGGTTCAGGGTTAGTAGCCAGATATTACCCAATTAGTGTCATTAATGAGTACATAGTATGCATGCAAAACAGGACTGTAAAAATAAAGTGTTACCAATCTCTTTCAGCAAAACAACGGTCACACTTTAGTTTATGGTCCAATTCTCACTATTAACTAACTCTTAGCTGTGACTTTTGCCTCAATTAACGGCAAAAGTTTGTAAGTTTGTTAAGTTTAGGTATTGGGTAGGATTAAGGGATGAAGTCTATAGTCATGCATTAATAAGTGCTAATAAACAGCCAATATCCTAATTATATGCATTCTAATAAGCAACTAGTTAATAGTGAGAATATGTCCCTAAACTGAAATGTTCCCAAAAAAATTACTGACCCCAAACAATAAGTATGCACTAAAATAGCAAACCTAACAAAGCAATAATTTTATTGTTACAATCAATTTAAAAAATGTAAGCTCTTATACAAAACAACAACAACAGTAATATGATAAACACTAACAAAACGCATATGCTCACTTAATAGTCACATTTATGTATCTGGGGCATTTTTATCACTTAAGGTAGCATTTCACCCCTAAGTGTCCCAGTCGATTTCTGACCCGGGTGTGAGCGTATGTGACCTGTGACCCAAGTGCAAGTATGGTACAAGCGTTTGCATGTCCGGAGCAGACTGTGGAAGAAGCCGTGGCTCTATTCTTCAGCCGTGCCGAGGGTGACAGGGATTTCGGTTTCAACCTCCGCAGGCTATGAACACTCAGAGCACGACTGACACTCTGGAATGCTTTGTCTCAGCAACAACACATTTTACCCTCTCAATAAGGTTTATGCTATAAAAAAATGTGAACGTAGGAAAGCAAAATCACAAATGATGAAATATTTTTAATATCTCAACAGCAAACAGATTAAATTGAGAGTAGAAGTTTCTTCTCAAAATTTCCCCTTTAAGCTATTTATTTTTACAGTTTTTGTCTTTTGATGGAAATATAATTTAAATAATTTCATATTCATTCATTTTAGGCAATGAAAATGAATAAAAATAACACAAATGAAGATGTTTTTGGTGAAATCTGATTTCTACCACCTTGATGCTTCAAAAAGTTAATAAAGAGATTGTAAAACTAATCCATATGAATTGAGCTGTTTAGTCCAAATTTTCTGAAGAGACACGATCTCTTTATATGATGAACAGATTGAATTTAGGCTTTTATGAGAATTTTCTTGTAATATTATGAATTATCCCAGACGAAATTCAAACTTGAATTAGGACTAAACATTAACAAACAAGATAAATCTCTTGAGCAATGAAAAATTTCTTTGAATGTTTCACAAAATGATTCTACAGTTTTCTTCAATAAAAGGCCAGTACGATTCTCTACAACTAAAAGTACCAAGAGGATCCTAATGGTGCAGCTCAGCCACAAATAATGCATTTCTCTCTGAAGAATGACAAAATCAAGTAAAGGCATGCAGCAGCTCTCAGTAACTGCACGGCTCTTTCCATTGTTCGAAATTCCAGCTGTGGAGGGAAATCGACTCCCTGGAACGGCTGTTAAAAGCGGCGTTTCTTTATTACTAAGCATCAAGGGTGAGGGGCGCGATTCAGCGATTGGTCAGGTGAGAGTCCTGGTGAAAGTGCAGCTGCTGAGGCGTGGCTTCAGGTGTGGGCAGAGCCAGAAGAGATATGTGGTGGGAGTTTTCCAGGGATGCAAGTTTGGGCGGCTGTGATTTAGGAGGTGGTGGTCCGGCGTCATCATGTTTCAGTTTGCAATTAAATCTCCATTGTAGACTAGGTCTGTCACATGGTCATGCTCACCTTCAGTATGACTTTGTTGGTTCATCTTTTTTTTCCCTGTCCTGGAATGATTATTTGTGCCTTCCTTGTTTTACCCAATTACTCTGACTGTATTTGCTTTCATATAGTCAGAATTATATAATTATGAGTTTCCGACTAGTAAAACCTCATAATTACAAGATGGAAACTTGGGAATAGTATAGCGGCTTCAACAGTTAAAGGTAGTTACGTGGCAACAAGGACGGATTGAGTTAAGAGTTGTAAGACTTTAAATTAAGGTTTAATTTGTTAGTTAACATGAACTTACAATGATAAATAGCTAAAGCACTTAATAATCTTTGTTAATGTTAAAGGGGATGTCTAATGCTATTTCATGCATTCTGACTTATTTAAACTGAGTTGATTCTCATGCTAAACATGGTCAAAGTTTCAAAAAACGAGTTGAATGTGTTACAGAGTATTTCTGTGCCAAATACACAAATACACAGTTTTTTCCGCGTATGTCCCTGTATGATGTCATAAAGGGTGGGATTCCTTGTATAGGCACTTCTCCTGGATGAGCGTGTGAACATCAACCAGAGCGAGAGTGAGTGAGAACACACCGATCAACGAGCTTCGTTTTCGGTTACGGGAGCTGTCGGCTGTGCTGTCATTTTGTTTTTAGTCCACGAAATCAACAGTGACAACAAAGAAGTGTGTTTTTGGTTGTGAGGGAAATATAACCTTGTTCAGCTTCCCATATAACCCAGCGTTAAGGGAACAGTGGATGCAGCAAGTGTGTTTGTTTGTTCCTGGTCATGAGTGGAAACCGCAAGCGGAGAGTGAATCAAATGTCTGTTTTGTTGGCAATCATGTAATGTCAACAACACAAAAATAAAGTGAATCGAAAGTTATCCAGGGATAATGCCATGATGTATTGTGTGAGTGTGTGTGTGGTGTGTGTGTGCTTGTGACTCTTAAGCTCCGCCCACTGCACGTCTCCACAAGCTTGTCTGTTTTCGGAAAGAATCGGTACAGCGTATCTGTCTTTTATAAATCTGTTAAAACTAAAGACTCTTCGGCGATATGAAGGATGCAGTACTACTCTATAGGTACTCAATATTAACATGAGATTGGCAGAAACTGTGTGTTATCATACCGTTTAGTTTCAGCATTTACTAATATGCTACATTATTAAAATCAAAAGCAGTTTCTGTAAAATTATGGACCTAATTACCTAACATGAAACAGCTTGAACGAATGGCAATATAAAGAGTTTGCAAAATATAAAGAGAAATGAGAAGTATTATTGCAGCTTTTATGCTGTTTAGTCATGAGACATTATTGTTACTTTTTTCTCATTAGTAAAATAACTTCCCATTATTTGGCATTACCCAAAAACAAGCGAAGTGACAAAATAAAGGGGCTTGCTACACCATAATCAGTTATTTTGCTGTTTTTGGAATACTTTGGCATCGGACCATGCTTGAGTCATTGTAACAATGTGATTTTCTTTTGATTTTAAAGTAACCTGGACATCTGGTTTGCTGGTCTCCCAGTCTGACCAAGCCTGGAAAGTGCTCAAAACTCCTCTAAAACCAGCCCACCAGACCAACTAAGACCCACAAACCAGCTTAGGCCAGTTTAAGATGTTTTATTCTGTTCTTGATTGGAGAAATAGTATCACAAACAGTTTTATTGTTTTCATATTGTTTTTATTTATACTTGAAATGTTTTACATATCATCTAAAATAAATGATCTTAACAGTCAAGTCCTCTCTACATCAGTGTTTTTTGGAAAGAATTACAACTAGAAAAAAACAAGAGGTCACAGAAACAGGGTCATTCACACCATTCCAGTGATTCCCATATAAGGCAATTCCAATATTCGCAGCACTTCTGAGGAAAAAGATTGTCATGGCATTGGAGTAATGAACCACTGACCAGGTCAGATATGGCATGGATGCAAACTTGCCTCAACTTGATGTGATGTATGAAATGGTGTCACGGACTACGGCAACGTGCAGTTACGAGAACACAAAGGAATCCAGCATTTTGACCGCAACCTCACAGTCATTAAAACTCACACAGATGATATAAGGACATACCACTTGCATACCTAACCTAACCTTAGAGGTTAAAGATCTGAGCTAGTGTCCGGGTTCACACCCTATAGAAGGACCATAGTCTCTGCTTCATGACTAAGTATCCTCAACTTAAGACTTAATATATGTCATCGCTAAATGCAATAAAAATGTGTCTTTGACTAGTTAAATTAACATTCTATCAGGGATGAACTTCTGTAAATCCATCCAGATGTTCTAAAACATATATACAGATGCAGACCAGATGACCACTATACAATTATGCTAACTACCTGTTATTTGTCTACATATTAGTTTGGGGGCCTGTTGCATAAACTGCTAAAACTAATAAGTCATCACATTTTTTTCTTCACAGTCGGTTACATAAAAACATAGATGGGTCTGATGTGATACCAGAAAGTTAGGCTGTTTATCATACTAGTTTTTAAAACACACTCTTAACATAATGACTGTGTTCATGCAACTGGCCCCAGGAATGACACTAAAATTACCACACTAAAAATTACAAAGAGCACATCAAAATGACAAACTTTATCAAAATACTGTCATTTTACTTGTTCATTTGTAAATACCAAAGATATGTTGTTGTTTACTGGACAGAAGTACAGTTTCACTTTGATGTATCAATGCATGGAGGTGAACCAAAGCATGATTTCAAGTGTTGGTAGGAAGTGGAACTGGAAGGTGAACTACATTTCTAAGTGCAATATGGCTTGAGAGCTTTTACTACACAGTTGAAAGGTTTTATCTACTCAGGAATGAGGCTACATATAGAACAGTTAAATTTATTGCATTTACAGATGAGCGTCGGATGAGCTGGCATTATGATTAAAATGGCATGGCGATGGAAATTTTCGCGTTTTCCCAAATGTTTGAAATTAAACAAATGCATTTATTTCTTCTAAAGAACAAAAAAGAGGATATTTTTCTGAAGAACGATGGAATCCAAATGACATTGGAGCCCCTGATTTTCAAAATACATATTTTGGTAACACTTCATTTTGATGGTGCACTTTAGAAATTCTACTCACTAAAAGTAATGGCAACTACATGTCAACTAACTCTCATTAGAGTATTAGTAGACTGTCTGCTAAATATCTGCTAACACTTTATTCTGATGCTCCTCAACAGACATTCTACTATAAGAAACTATGCAAATACATGTCAACTTATTCTACTAACCCTAATCTAACAGTCTACTAATACTCTGTGTTAGTTGCCAATTGCAAAGTTACTTGTAGTTAATAGAATGTCTAAAGTGGACCATCAAATTAAAGTGTAACCTTTTTTTGTCATAACATCAGGGAGAGTAAATTTATAAGGAAATGTTTTCCTTTTTCCTTAAACTTTGAACATTTTATCTAATTATCTGATAAGAATTATATGATGTAATCTTCTTGATCGGAGAGAGCTAAAAAAAAGTTTAAAATTCCATTCAAAATGTTCCAAATTAGTTTAAAATTCCCTTAAAAAAAACACTTTTTTTCTTCTAGAAACACATTACACTACCCTCTATTAGCGGAAGACGTTCTCCTAAGAAAAATCTCACTTTATCCTTGTCTTCTCGTTCATTAAATACAAACAATCCAAGTGCGATGATCCAGCTCAGCTGTCAGAGCAGGAAGTGAATGAGTTTGAGTTTTATGGTAGAAATACACTGGAAATGGGATGGATGGCTCAGATGACCATGTGGCGAAGTTTGCAGTTTAAATCCTTCTCCTTTTCAAGCATTTCTCTGCTGTGCTTTTTAAATGCCTCAAACGCCTAAAAGTGTGAGATGTAAAAACATTGAGATGCCATTGAAACAACAATGTCCAATTTTACATACAGGCTTTTTTTAACAGACCTTTTTCAACTCATTGCAGGTGTCCTCTGCCCTCTCTAAGGCATCCTGTAGTTCCTTCACCCTTAACTCGCTCTTCACGGCTGCTGCTTCCTTTTCAAACCTGATTTAAAAATTAAAAAAAACATTAGAAAGAGAAACTGAGCCAATAATGCATTATTTTATAGATAAGGATAATTTAATTTGAGAATGCAAAAACTAAGTGATAGAGGCAAAGGAGTAGTTCATCAAATTTACTAAAAAAAGCAAAAAAGTTTTAAAGGTTTAACTTAATTTAATTTGAGCAAAAATGTGAAAAGCCTCTTATTCATTGCCTACTTCGGAGTGTCTAAGTACACCTTGTTGGAAAATGCTATTTCCACTAACTCCACACACTGACGTCTGGTTGGGCCAGACAAAATTAGGGAAAACACTGGCTTGTTCACAGAAGCAATGGTGTGCCCTAGTGTCTTCCGTAATTTTGTCTGGCCTATCCTGACGTCAGTGGGCGGGGTTAGTGTAAGGCGTGTGGCATTACGTTTTGATGCAAATCATTTTAAGGTTCGAATCTGCCTTTTGCCGAACTCGATCTACTCCCTTTTCCCATCACATCTGTGACCCTAGACCACAAAACATTCATAACATATTTGTGGCAATAGTCAACTATATTTGTATGTGTATGGGTCAAAATCAATAAAAAAATCTTTAATGCAAAAAAGCATTAGTATATTAAGTAAAGAACATGTTCCAAGAAGATTTTTTTGTAAATTTCTTACCATAATTGTCAATAATGTATTATTAGAAGTAATATGCATCGCTAAGGACTTCATTTGGACAACTTTAAAAGCGATTTTCTCAATATTTAGATTTTTTTGCACCCGCAGATTCCAGATTTTCAAATAGTTGTATCTTGGCCAGATATTGTCCTACCTAACAAGTTTATTTATTCAGCTTTCAGGTGATGTATAGATCTCAGTTTAAAAAAAAAATTACCCTTATGACTGGTTTTGTGGTTCAGGGTCACATATTAGATCGAAAGGCATTTATTCTCAATAAAAATTAAGAAAATATTCAAAAAGTGTCTAATGTGTGTTTACTAAGTGTTTATCTGGTAGGGGTAGGGGTAGATGTAGGGAGGGCTTTATTGTTCCATTAAGTCGGCATCCATTTAATAATTTTAATAAATATAATCATTTACACTCTGTTATTATTGCATACCATTTAATGTACAAAAACACTGAGTTCAACAACTTCTTCGCTCACTTTTATCACTTTCACTTTTTATTCTTGTGCACTGACTCATTCGCACAGCCAATCAGAGTTCTCTCTCTCACCGTCACCGACGGCCCCATGCCGATTCAACACAGCTAAATCAGCCCAACGGCTTGTTGTGTCCTGGCCTTAAAAGTCCATTGATTAAAAATAAAAATGTGTTTTGAGATTCATACCTGTTCTCTGCATCTAGTCTGCTTTTCTCAGCTTCCTGCCTTTTTCTCTCCAACTCCTGAATTTCTGCTTGCTTGTCCTGTAACATATTGCAATGAAATCATTACGTCTCAATCTGAACATATACAGTAACTAATGATTCATGTCAAATATGAACATTTGTTTCATTGCTTACCAGAATAACTTTTCCCCTCTGCACAGAGAGATCAATTAGCTCATCCTTTTCCTTCATGAGTTTCTCCAGTCTCTCCTGAGTGTCTGTCTCTCTCATGGATTCTTTTTCCTTTGTCTGTCTTAGTTTGAGATCCAACTCTACCAGAAGGAAATGTGTGGGGTGTCTATCAGTGCCAGTAACAACTAGTCCACAACACAAATTAAGAGACATTTTTTCAAGCTCAGGATTTGCCCACATCTAAATTAATGCTTCTCAACTGATTTTGTTTAAGGACATTTTATATTTAACATCATGTGGTGACCCAACACAGTATCAAAAATGTCTTAAACACTGACATTAAATAAAGGGCAATTACCGGGGATCAAGCGCTTTAAGGCCTTTAAGCACATGAGTAAAAAGGTATTATGTTTTATGTAGCTAGACTGTAACCACCTAGATCATAAATGGAAAAGACCATTTACAGGCAAAACAGGCAATTTACTTTGGATTTCTTTCAAAATATCTCACAAACAGGACCAGCGAGTTTTGTACCGTTTGGCCTCCATTAACCTTGTCTGACGGCGACTATGTTTTTTAGACACGCCAGTATCGTCGTAGACAATCGTTGCACCTTGGACAAAGACACCGCATGCCAGTTTTCAAGTCAATCGGACTGACTGCGGTGTAGCTATAGCCGTTTTCGTGTTTTTTCCCCTTCATTTTATAGGGCTATCAAGTGGCTGGTCGCCTCTTCCTTTTTCACACAAGCACAGAACGAGCCCATACATACAGTAGGTGTACTGAGTTATGTGAAATTATCTCATGCTGTTCAAGAGGGATAGCCGTTTTAGTCAAAGAGGCCACACCCACTTCGAACGTTTTGGCATCCCGTGGCGGATGTGAATTAAAATTTGGACTTTAAAAAAATATATATATTATTGACAATCAGACTCCAGAGAATCTATCTGCGCTGGTTTGGTTCTGATTGGCCGAAAATCTAGTACTAGTTTGCAAGTAGAGTCGACTCATGTTTTGTTTGTCTTGAGCCAAGGATTCCAACGATATAAGACACTTGAGCTTGCGACAAACAGTTAAGGAGTTACATGCGTTCTTTTGACCACCATCACCAGTCCGATCGGGGCGAGCCTTGGTGATGTTGTAGTGGGGTGGGTAGTACTATCCCTCACAATTACAAATCTCTACGACTTATGGTTTAGTCTGCCTGATCACTTTTTGGTGAGAATACTGATTCTTGGAAATTCTAACAATTACAATAGGATTTCAGGGCTATGGCCTTAAACCCCTTATTAATTAATTTATTAGATCAATTTAAACCAAACACTTTAGAGTTTGATTGGATGCACAATCTTTGATGTCAACAACAAATGTTTCCTCTTTAATAAGAAGTTGATAAGCCTAATTATTTCGCTAAACTAGCTATGCATGATTTCGTCAGTTGCATTTTAATATTTGCACTTGTTGTAATTTTTCCCACAATCCCATCAGAAGAGACCTGCCGGCTGTTTTTGGGTTGTGACCCACCAGTTGAGAACCAGTTCTTATTACTAGAATAGTTTGTTTTGGTAAAATCCTGAATGCGTACCTGCACACATCTCCACAGCATTCTTCAGCTGTTTCTGTGTGTCGCTTAGTTCGTTCTTCAGAGACGCCTCTTTGATCTGATGGAGGTTGATCAGTTCTTTCAGTTTAATCTGGAAACCTGTTGTTTTCTCCCTGTTGGGATAATAAAGATTACTGAATAATGTACTTTTTGTACTTGTTTCACTGAATGATATAAAGTAATATTCCGCTTTTTCAGCGGCCTTAGTTCTGGAAGTATTTTTCCCATTTATTTCTCCACATAAATTTTTTAAAAGAATCAGTAAGTACTGAGCATGCGTATATAAAAAATCTATAAAAAAAAGACAAAAGTCGATCTCTCTTCAGGATTATGAATATCTATGTTTTTCAGCTTTCTTTAGTGTGTATGAAAAATGCAAAGTTTCAAAGTCACTCCAAAGAAAGTTATTCTCTATATCAGTGCGCACTGTTTCTGAACTTCTGAAACGCCTCCATTGTAGTCTTCAGTTTTCTTCCGGGAACGAACACCAAAGTCCCTTAAAGACAATTTCACTCGGCAGCCATCTTTGAAACACCTCTCGGGCATGCAAGTGCAGCTCCTTTCTCTTTGAATGGGGAAACATCAAATTCTCCAAAACAAAGCCTACGATTAAATTTCATATTTGAAATCACCAATGAAATCTGACAACTGTCTTATAAATGTTGTTTCTAAATGCTTGAATCATGTTAAAAAAAGGGGTTTTCAGCCTGGACAAAGCTAATGTGCATGCACAGTCCTAAAAGCGTGTCTCAGAACACTGCCTGTTTCTATAGCAACCGGAGCTTCTAACAGCAGCTGCGGTGACCAGGTGACTTTACTAATCAACGATTGGCTCTTTCATTTAGAAGGCGGGGCTTATTCGCAATATTGGGTGTTGCACTTTCTCCCATTCAGAAGTCTTCCTATATTTAAAGTCTTTGACGAACATATCAATATTCCTTGTTTAAATAATTCCCGCCAAATGTATTTGCAGAAAAAGGAGCGATGCTTGGTTGAGTTGAGTTAGTAGTGTGTTGAAACTTGCGGTTATGGTAAAGGCTGTGACATATCCGAAACACGCTCGAAGCAGCTGACCAATCACAACACACTGATCAAGCTGACCAATCAGAGCACACTGTGCTTTTTCGGAAGGAGGGGCTACATAGAGACGGAAACTAAACAGAGCGTTACTGACAGACTGGGAGGAGAGGAGCTGCAATAATGTAAAATATGTGAAAAATAATTTTTTTTGAACATCCAAGCATCGAACTAGACCCCAAAAATAAAATCAAGTCTTTGTGAAAGGGCACAATATGGCTTCTTTATAGTTATCAATGAAGTTATCATTAAAAATATATTTGTATTTGTTTTTCTATGGAGAAAAAGACCAATGGGGATTTTACTTCTAGAACAGATTGGAACTGAGAACCATTTCTTACTGATACTCCGTCTCTAGTATCTTATGTTGCTCTGCCAAATCTTTGAGCTCTTGGGTCAGTTTGAGGATTGTCTCCTCTTTTTCTTGCACTTCCTCGCTGAAAAGCGTTTCATTTTCCTTTCTGAGTCTCTCATTCTCTTTCTCCAACTTCGCATTCTGGCTTTTGTACTCGTTCTTGAAGTTGATCAGCTCTCTGTGGTTGGAGGCCAGGTGCATGAATCTCTGCTCCAGCAGAGCGGATTTCTTCCTCTCGTTCTCCAGCTCCTCCTGCACATTGGCTCTCAGGTTCTCCAGCTCTGTGTTGATCTTCTCCAGAGCCTGACAGCGCAGAAGCATCTCGTCTGCTCTCTGTTTCAGGATGCAGATGAGAGTCGACTGCTCGTCAATTCTTGAACGCAGCACTTCTGCCTCTGTCCTCTCTTCCTGGGAGAGACTTCTGAGTTTTTCCAGGGCTTGGTGCACATCGTCCATATCCTTATAGGAAAGATTAAAGATCCAAGGTTAAACCTATGCTAATACAATTTAATTTCAGCAGTTATCATTATATTCTAGCCTGATCTAGTCATACTCAATTCTAGTCAGAATATGAGTCTGATACTGCTCCGTTGGGCTTTGATTATGGGGCATGTTTCAACCGAACCAGGAAAGACCTCAATTGGATAGACCTACAACCAATCAGAGCTACGGAGCGACGCATCAACTGCACTGGAAGAAGTAGAAGAAGAAGATGTGTGTAAACGATATTTGCCGGTGTTGTAAAAAGAATAAGGATACACAGAGTACTTACCAACACGATCATAATTTCTGAGAGAAATAGTAAAGGTGAATGCATACAAACAAGTTCTCCATTTAGGATTTGAACGTATACAACCCAAGCACCCTTTGGTGACATGAATGCTTACGTTACTGTTTATCATCTGTCCATCGTCATATAAAGCCCGCCCTGACAATTTGTTCATCAGGGACCTATTTTATAAGATATAAAAATATTTTATAATTTTATTTTTGATATCAATCAAATACCAAGTGATGATAATGTATAGATACACTAGTTTAGAAGTGAGCACCACTTTTGTATGTTTTGATTTGTTAGAGAGAATAGGTAAGTTAGGGCATGGGAAACGCTGAAGACTTACTTTTCTTAATTATCTTTTCATCAGTTAGGTCAAGAGTTGAACTTGAGTTAGATTTGGGTTTTGTTTTGTTCTTTTCTTTGGTGCCACTTTTTGTCTTGTTTTCCCTGGTTTGAAATTTAGCATCTTTATATGTATTGTATATTTTCTTTTGTTACTTCTTCATTACTTCTATTACTATTATTATCTCATGTTTGGAAATACCTCGATTCTCATAATAAATAGGGTTTTTCACTGACTGCGTGGTACCGTTTTGTCTTTATTGCCGCCACCACTCACACATAATGGTCACAAATTCAATGTTGCTAACTCCAACCTTAGACAAGGTTGGAAGATTGTAACACACTGTTACTACAATTTGTAATAGGAAAAATAAAACCCCCTCTTTTCTTGTGACCTGCATTGATGGTTTGAATCAATTGCTTCAAAAAATGATTCACTGTTTCGAAACGCGACACGCTGGTGACCCCTGCTGTGTAAATGCAGCTCAAACATGCATGGGAAATATTTTACAAACCTATGTTTAATTGAAAGCATAATCTATCAAATGCAATTAACAAATAAGCTAATACCATTAAATATGAGGTGTCCGTATAATATGTGTTATTAAATTGTTATTGTTCTTTTATGAAGAGCTTCAGACCAATTAGATATTATTAACTGCTGATTATTAATTATAGAAATGTGTCAAGAAAAATGTCTACAAATGTATAATATCGTTCAGAGATCTAGCAAAAACCATATAGACACCGGTTGGTTCATTGGTTAAAGCCACAATATGTAATTTTTCGCTCAGCGGCTACTGAGACACTTGTTGCACACTGCAGTGAGCTAGATCGATAAAACACTCGCTGTAAATCAAGAAAACCAGATTTAAACAACAAGACTAACTGTGTTGAGCTGAAACGATGGTTAGTTTTCTGTGGATGAATGTATCCAAACAGTTGCTGAACTGTCTAATTATATATTAAAGTGTCTTTGGTGTTTCCGTGGTTTCTACAAAATAAAACCGAAATCGATGGTAACACGGGTATGATGTCATTGATATGCGACGCACGGGTCCGTGTCCTGGTTAAAATCGCTTATTTCTCTGGATTTAAACATTCTTGGAAACATTTGGGATAATGTAAGTACACAAGTCAACAAAACATATAACATTATTCTAGTGGTTTTTGGATATTTGAATACCTACATATTGTGCCTTTAATCGCCTTCTAGCGGCGAACCATTGAAATTTCGAAACGGTTATAACGTCACGAAGCATTGTTTACTGAAATCACGTGACTCTGGCAGTTTGATAAACAAAAGATTGGAAGCTTAACGAAGCAAAGCTCATCACTAGTGTGTTTATCACCTGGTTTGATTGAACACGATAAAATCACATGGCAAGCAAGAATCAATATGTTATGAGGGTAGATTTTAAATGAAAATATTTATTTTTATTTTTTTAGGACTAGGGTAATGTTAGTTGTTGTTTGGGCAAGTTGTCACGTGTTTTAAATATAAAAAAGTATTATGTTACCGTGTATTAACTGTAATATTTCTTGGCCAAATAAATAGTTTGCAATAGTCTGTAATTAACACATTTTTGCTTGCATTATGCAATTTTATGCCATTTCCTTTTGTGACGCCGGTAAGGAATTTTATCACAAAAGGTCAATGTATGTAATACGAACTGGAATGTTATATGAAATCTCTGTAAATCTTCCAATTTTTCAAGGTGTGTGTCACTGAAATTGAATCGAGAGGGAAAACATAAACCCATGAAAAATATGAATGGGGGTAAAACATGTGACAACTAGCCCCGGTATCTTTTCCCTGGTTTTAAAGCTCACAAACTGCAAGTAGAGTATGACGTCTCAGAAATTATGAAACAACCTTAAATTCAAGTAATAGTCATACATAAATAAAAAATGACATAAAATCCAAGTTACAAAATACGACATCGGCCAGTAATGAAATGCGCCACCAGTTGCTTTGTTATTGCTTTAGGGAATTATGCTTCAAACTATGATTTTTATCACAGATGCAAAATCAAAACAGTCCCTAATCGATCATGACAGTCGGAGATCATGCGTGTCAGTGTCAGTTGCTGAAATGGGCGTAAACTGTTTTGTATGAACGTCACGCGCTCCCAAACGTACCTGTTTAGTGTCTTTGATCATCGTTTTTAGGTCTATTTGGATTTTCCGAGGAGATGTCATGTTGAATCTTTCAAGGCTGTGTGTTGCAGAAAGAAAGAAAAAAATCAGGTTTCTTCACAAAGGCGTCTCAACCGCAATGAGCCGCAGCAGTGATCCGATCCGACGGTTTGTGGCTATACAAAGTTTCGCCGGTTGCCCCTAGCAACAGCGAATCCCGTCGCGATTATTTTATTTCGCGTGTTTTTCTTCTCCGATAGCCTACAATTGAGAATGTAATTCAGTATTTACAAAATCGACTTATGTATGACGCACTGTTGATCCAGAAAATGTCTATTTTTTTGTGTTCCCCCTCATGAAAATTCAGGTGTAGTGATCAAGTATTACCACTAGATGTCGCCGTGACTCCTCTTTAAAGTGTGTGAAGATGCTGGTTCGATTGGTGCAGTGAGAATTATACACTTTTGCTTTAGGTTAATATGAAGGGTAAATAATAAAAAAATATTTTTTAAAAGAAAGATTTTGATTAGCATTAAGCCCTTCAGATGTAGCTGAAGAAAGGACATCTTAAACTAGCTTAAACTAGTTAACTGGATCTAGTTGGGCTCCCAGGCTGTTCTTTTGGATGGTTTTAGAGTGGTTTCGAGCACCATTTAGCTGGTCAGACTGGGAGGCCAGCTTCAACCCATCTTAGGCTAGTTTACAAAAAAGTGAGAATCACATTAAAAGTTTTGCACATAAAATACTCACTTTAGTAAAACTTGGCACAAAAGAATCACTTATTAGCCAAGCATGAGACTTTGACTTAACTAAGTGACTCCCTATAGAAACCTGCTGACCTTAAGTAACACATTTAAAACAGTGCTCTGCATTATTTTAGTCTTGTCTACAATGCTGAAATGGCCTACTAAACCTGTTGAAAAATTGAACTTGTGCTTAGTCTTGAAAACCACAGACAGTTGTGGGATATGCGTTATTTTAATTAATAATAATTTAAAATAATATTTTTTAATGTGTGTTGCCGATGGTGGTTGATGCCTGTTATCCCATCTGGAGAATCCAGGTTAAGATGGCTGTCTTTTGTAACAGTTTTCTAACTGGTTTAAGCAAGTCATTAACTGGTGCAAGCTGGTCATTAGATGGCTGATCACCAGCTTAATTACTCACCCTCATGTTGTTCCAAACCCATGAGACTTTCGTTCATCTTCTGAACACAAATGAAGATCTTTTTAATGAAATCTGAGAGATTTCTGTCCCTCCGTTGATAGCTACGCAACTACCACTTTCAAGCCCCAGAAAGGTATAAAGACATCACTAAAGTAATCCATGTGATTCCAGTGGTTTAACCTTGATTTGATGAAGCAACGTGAGTTGAGACAAAACCTTAAATTCAAGTAATAGCCATAAATAATGATAAAAAATAAATAAAATCTACGTTAAAAGTACAACATCGGTCAGTAATGAAATGCACCACCAGTTGTGCATGAATGACTCCAGTGGTTTAACCTCAGTTTTATGACTCAAGTGCTTTGTTTGAAAAAATTTTGTTACAAAATTTATTAACAAAAATTTACAAAAATATTAATCTCCAACACGCATTCACGAGAGCATGTGTCGTGGTGCTCTCGTGAACGCAAGATTAATATTTTGTAAATTATGTTTTTTTTGGAGCCAAAAAAGCACCCGTGTCACTTCATTAAATCGAGGTTAAACCACTGGAGTGTCATGGATTACTTTCATGTCTTTACTCCTTCTCTGGGGCTTGAAAGTGTCAGTTGCGTAGCTTTCAATAGAGGGACAGAAAGCTCTCAGATTTCATCAAAAAGATCTTCATTTGTGTTCCTAAAATGAATTTACGGGTTTGGAATGACATGAGGCTGAGTGATTTTCATTCTCAGGTGAACTAACCCTTTAAACTGAAATAATTCAGTGTTCATTTGTGTTCTGAAGATGAACAAAAGTCCTTACGGGTTTGGAACGACATTACATAATCATAATTAATGACAGAATTTACATTTGTGGGTGTATTAACCCTTTAAAATGACTTAAATGTGAAGTAAAAATGCCAACAGTTACAGACTGCAATGCATCTGACACTAATAATCTCAAAATATATTATAGTATTTCCCAGTTTTGCAGACCAGGTTTAAACCTAGTCCCAGACTAAAATGCATTTTTGAGCTGTTTTAACTCAGACAGACATACATTAAGATATTGTTTTGTCTCAAGATGCACACCAGTAATGTTTTTAAAAGCTACTTAAATGCCCTATTTAAACTAAGGCCTAATCATGGCTTAATCTAAGCCCTGTCTGTGAAACCAGGCCCACATATCACAAACAATATTAGTCTATCACACTTGGTAATATAAGTATAAACATTTTCTTAACCTGCCATTCCCTTTGTTGCAGAATCAGGGGACATGCAAAGCAGCAATAACAACGTCTAAATAATTATTATTTAATACATTATTATTATCACAACAGCAATAATACGAGAGATTTGTAAATATTTCTCATATTGTGACTGTTTTCGCAATCCACACATTACGCAGGCTCGTCAATGAGCTCAACAGGTTCCTGGGAGCCAGTGAAGGATTTGATCCTGTGGGTCGAGCTGAGGGGGAGCGAGCGTCATGTGCACGCCCTTTTTCATCAGCCCGGGACAAGTGAGTAAGAGCCACTTCACTGCATCTCAGTCCCAAGAGCTCCATCTGTCCGGCTTCATGAGGGGCTGGACACACCAGCCGGGACCGTGCGTCACAATGCGCCTACAACTGCTCCTCATTATAACTTTATGTGCTCTTCATTGCGATTGCCAAGGTACGTTGCAACTTTTATCAACTTGTTTCGTATCATATTTGTTTTAGATATGCTCCTTATCATTTTTAACAATAGACATAACGGGCAAGTTACTCCGCATAATATCACAAGTGTTTTACTAAGTGAGGAAAATTGGATTCTCATTGTCTGTTAGAAAATAAGCAATCGCTTGTTTATTCGTGGGAATAACGGTGTTATCTAACGGCATTGTTATTTATGCATACTAGAATGAACGGTTTTCGCTCAAAACAAAGTTAGAAATGTTTAAAACTACCACTATGCGTGACAGAACACGTGTGTTCTTTTTTTTTTAAAATAGTTCCAAATGGAATTGTCGCACAAAGCCTCCCTCAGACAGATTTGAGGTTCTCTTAGAACTTTTGCATGGGCTTTGCCGTTGCTAGGTAACAGAGACGAGCATGTGACTTGAAGACAATCTCTAGCAGACCCCAAGCTGCTGGTACAAAGCAAATTCACACACGTTTCTAAAAGACTTAAACAGTCTGCTGTGGAGGGGACGTCGAGTTTGAGACGTGCATTTAGCTGCATTGCAGTTGGTTAATCAGTTGACAGCCCAACAGGTTCCTCTGGTGCAAAAGTGTGGTTGCATGGCTAGAGCTTCTCGAATTGTAATCTGCTTTCTTTTTGCCCAACCCTTAGTATGTAAGCTTCTTATGTGAATCAAGCAACTAATTACGCTGCAGCTGCCGCTCAAGATGACCATTGCTTGCTCATGGAACACTCTGTTGACCTAGTGAAAATTAGCCAAGGATGACTTTATCGAGCTTAAATCACTGTAGATTCTCTGTGTTCATTTGCCAGCCTCGTTCATTGGGAGAATTAGGATGTGTGCATTCATTAAAGTAGTGCTGCATTAAAACTAGATGATAAAATTACATTTATTGTGACCTCAAGGTGTCAAAATCACACAGTCTTTTGGGAATTCGTACTATTATGTTTGCATCAGGCTTAAATTTGTGGCCGTAGCCTTGATTGATCTCCTCAGAAATGCGAGCCAGGAATGAGTTCCTGTAATCCAGCTTTATTCAGCATGTGTTTCGGAGGAAATGACCAAAAGGGTCTCGATGGAGGGGGACAGGTTACTTTCTCTAATCCGCTGAGCTGCACTTCCTGTTGGTTCCTCTCAGTTTCAGACCCGGGGGTCAAAGGTCTTAAAAAGGTAGTTGCTTATTACCTTGTTTAACGTGATGCATTTTATTTTAAACTTGGACGTCTTTAGAAAAGCCTTGAATTGGCACAAATTAAACAGTTTTGACACCTGTGTTTATTAACTAACTTGTGAAATCGTTCCGTATAAATTATTATTTACAGCCATGTGTTACTCATTGCCTGCAAATTTGATGATGCTGCCGATTCATAACTTGTTTTTTCAAAAGCTACTATCATTAGTCACGTATTAGCCATCTTTGGATTGTAATGATTAATGGGACTCGTTCATCGGTGTCACATTCACCAGTGTCATCTCACAGTCTTTTTTTTATTATGTGCAGCCATGGGTGCAGACAATACCGTGAAGATCAGCGAACAATGATATCTCATTCAATAGGCTCAATCAGATGTGGATCAGTGAGGGGCCTCATGATCTGTAACAGGATTTCTATACACCAAATCAAGAGAGGAAATCAGTTTGATGCTGGACAGAGGACCTTATCTGAACCTGGCTGTCAGCAAGCTTTAAAGTGCATAACTTTGGTGGAGAAACTTCATTTATAAAGCGTGACAGTAGCTTCCAAAAGTAAAAATCCCAATCATTGCCTCATTTAAATACTTTTAAATGTACTTATATATTCTATATATTTTGAATTATTTTGCAGTTAACGTCACATATTTTATTTAGTCGCAGAATGTAAACTAAATCATCACCGGCAACTTATGTAAAGTTGAAGTTAGTACTCACATAAAGCAATATATATATATATATATATATAGCAAATATTAGCTGTGTGATTGTTAAAGTTGCAAAATGTAAACTGTATTATCACACATGTCTATATTTACAGTTGGATGGATAAATATATCCTCCTTTAATCACACACATATAGTATACTCACATAAAGCGATATAGCAAATCTTGACTTAATGATTGTTTATATTGTCGCAAAATGTAACTATATAAGCAATGCTCTGTATATAAAGTTTTATATTATATCCAGCTTTATCTGCATACGTGCCCTCACGTAAACCGGTAGATACTATATAGCTAATCCCGGCTGCGTGATTGTTTATACCGTTGCAAAATGTAAACTATATTATCACAAAGGTCTATATATATAGTTGTATATAAAAATATATCCAACTTTATGCGCACACATACAGTATACTCACATAAAACGATATATACTATAGCAAATCTAGACTTAGTGATTGTTTATATTGCCGCAAAGCTCTATATATAAAGTTTTACGTATATCCAACTTTATTTGTAATATATGTACACTCAAGTAAACAGGTAGATACTTTATAGCTAATCCCGGCTGCGTGATTGTTTATACCGTTGCAAAACTGTAAACTATATTATCGTACATGTCTGTATATACAGTTGATATATAAGTATATTACATTTTATCTGCACACCTAAAGTACACTCATATAAACCGGTAGATACTATATAGCAAATCTCAGCTGCGTGATTGTTTATATCTGTAAATTGTAAACTATATTATTGTACATGTCTTTATATACAGTTGAAGTATATTACATTTTATCTGCACACCTAAAGTATACTCCAGGTAGATACTATATAGCAAACCTCAGCTGAGTGATTGTTGTTAATATTGTTGCAAAATGTAAACCGTATTATCGCTGAGCTCATCTGCTAAATTTGACTAAGGCATGAGGACATTAAGATATTACCAATATTAACATCATAATGTTCTGTAAAGCAGCTTTGAAACAATTGTTAAATAAGTGCTATGCAAATAAATTTGACTTGACTTCACTGTAAAAATCAAAACAGAAAATGAACGGGGAATTTTCTGCCTGGACATTATCTAGTACTTTTTATAGGAATTTCTGTCAACCCTAAAACACGACACAATGCAATGCGTCATTCAAAATACATTCAAAATTCAAGTAAAAAAACAATACGGAAAATTCCTCCATATTTATACAGTAAATTGTTCCCTATTTTTACTTTCTTTCTTTTTTTTATCTTTTTTCTTTTACAGTATTGACTATTAAATGTTTTATAGTTTATAACTACATTTGCAATTCTGCATGGGATAAGTCGATTTTCAAATACTTTTTTCTTTAAATTAAATGTACGTTGTAATTAATCTCAGAGCTTGGTTTGGTTCAAGGCTTAGAATGTTTTACTGAAGAATGTTTTGAAATCTTTATGAAGCAAATGAATGGAAAACTTACTTATAGATCGAAGGCTGCTTATAAAGTGGGCAGTAACTGTTGCAAAACATAAAGCAGTTTGAACAATAGTCACATAAGCTGATTCTTCTTGTCTCAAGTAACTTAAAACATACGAAAAGTTTACAGCTATGGTTGTGAAAATGTGTCTGCTAAGTAGAACGGCTTTAAAATCGTCTTTGTTTATTGTTCTAGAAAGAATTGCACGTCCCTTTGACACATGTCTGGTGATCATTTCTGCGTGTAGGTTATAATAGAGATGTGTGAATAAGCTAAACAAACAGTAATGACGTCTGCATTCTGAACATTGAGAAAATAATGCAATCCCCTTTTTCCTGTTCTGCACGTGCTCCTTAAACCTCACACATGCTTCTGGGCCTTTCCGGTGTAAGTCCTTGAGCAACAGGGCTGCTGTATTAGAAACAGGAACAGAAGTTAACACAATTGGCACTAATGAAGACTTCTAATCCTCTCAGAGCAAACAGCACCCTCAGTGGCCGTATTAGTCACTGCCGCAATGCCATCAGAAAGCTGATGAGTGTGTATTGTAAATCATTATATCTTAAAAGAGATAGTTCACCCAGAAATGAAGAGCCTGTGATCATTTACTCATCCTCATGTCATTTCTTGATTTTCTTTCTTCTGTAAACCTGAAACAAGAGTCAAATTTTGTTCCAAAACAAGGCACAAGTGTGTGCTGCTGGGGTTTAGATTTGTAGCCACTGATGTTCATTAAAATAAAATAAAATAAAATAAATGACTGGTGCTCATGAGAGGTGAATATTAGATGAAACAACTACAATTCCAAGCCACTCATGTGGTTAGGCATAAAAATCTTTTAATAAACTGGGCTAAAACATTAAAAGATTGGGCTAGACACAGCCTTCAGGATGCACATCAATGTTCACAGAAGCATTCTTTAAACTCTTCTTTAAATTACTAACTATCAGTGGATCATCAAAATGGCTGGTTAACCAGTGGTAGTGGCTATAACCAGCTAACTCCTACAACAACTTCCAATGCTTAAAAAAAAGAAGAAGAAAATAATATTAATGTTGTTATTGACGCAAGTAGCTTTCAAAACAGCTAATTTTGTTTTCCAACAAAGTAAATTATATGTTTTCTTTTTTTTCTTTAATACAATAGTCCACCCAAAAATCAAAAGTTAAAAATAAGCTTAAAATATGTTATTTATTAACATTAGTTAAGGCATTAAGAATTAAAATTTTTTTTTGTTTCATTGAAATACAATTATGTTCATATTTTGAATTCATTTGATTTGATTTGACTTTCATTTTAGTTGACAACTAATTTTGTTGTGTCATTTAGTTGTAATTTCTATTCATAAAAAAAAAAAAAAAAATGTTGTTGGTATTTTCTCAGTTATCGACCAGTACTGATTATTTCGAAATGTGCAAATAATTTGGATGATATTTCCGTCTCACATATTGCTAATTCATTAACGTTTCCAACGGGACTAATGCTGATCGGACTGCTTTAATAGGCTTCCCGACTCTATGTTTGCCTCCTTTCCACTTGCGGCCAATGCCAAGCTGCCTTCGCGTACCAGTAGGTCCTTTCTTTACGATTGCGAGCCAAAGTCAGTTGTAAAGCAATTGACTGCGTTCAGCGTCTTCCATTTCCATATGAAACGGGCTGCGGCACTCTGCTCCACGGTATGGCCGGCCAGCCTTGGCACTGGGCTCTGCCAGCCATTCCTGCGCATGCATTCACTCCAGCCGCCCCCCAAAACAAGGCGGCATTGATGAAAGAAGCGGCACCTCTCCCATGGCCCCCGCGGGACTGGAAAGAGATGTTTTGGGGGGCTAGTGGCTGGCAAGTGCCTTTAGTTTTTTTTAAAGGAAAGAGGGATAGCAGAATGGAGGAGGATGGGCTCCGGGGGCCTCTTTTCGGCTTTCTTTCTCGCAGGAAGCTCTACTGTATTCCCCCATTCTGCTATCCGTCTCCATCGGCCCTTTTGGCGTGCTGACACTTTCAGTTATGGGGCTGCAGCCCCGCCAGCCAGGCCATTGTGCCATTGTGGTCTCACAGTGGGGTCTAAGCCTTTGGGAGGCTTCATTCTAATGAAAATTCCTCCACCGCACTCTCTTTGTGGCCCGACGTTGGCGCGTCCTTGTTTTTCTCCTCAGATAGTTTTGGGGATTCTTGCCTGCTGAGGGTTTAAGTTGGCTAATTAGAAAAGACATGCCCAGAGAGGAGACAGGGATGGAGGGGGGCAAAAAAGGAAACAGCAAACGGAACAAAACAGAGTAAGCAAAGACATTAATGAAGGAAGGAAAAACAAGCTCAGACCCCATCAACAGAAGGAAGGCATTTGCATAATACAAGCCGCTCTCCTCACAATGGCCGGCCGGGGACAATCGCATAACTGTTGTCATTCGTGCAATCTTAGTTAAGACGTCCAAATAAAACCCTTTTAAAGACACCCCAGGAAATTACGGGGCTAAATGCCTTGTTTTGTTGAGTGCAGGAATAGGATAGGCCTGCCGCTGTTCACTTTACCTGTCGGTTTTCCCAGTTGCTGATACTGTCAGGAAACACTGGCTTTATTTACGATGGTGTCTGCGGATAGTTTTCGGCTTTTGGCAAAGGTTGTTAAAAGCTGTTTGGCTAATGTATAGCTGATTCATATTGTTAAGCAGTTTGTTTAAGAGAGAAAATGTTATTTTAGTATCTTTAATACACTATTATAGTGTTTTTTTATATTTTTATTATTTTGTTTTCCTTTTAATTTGACTAAAAGTTTTGTTTATTCATTTAGTTTTTTATATCTGTATAGTTTTTATAAATTTTTATTTCAGTTTTAGTTTATTTTAGTACCTCAACTTAAACAGTGGCCCAAATTCTGTCATAACCTCATGTCATTTCACAACCGTAAGACTTTTGTTCATCTTTGGTACACAAATGAAGATTTTTTTTGATGAAATCTTAGAGATTTCTGTCCCTCCATTGACAGCTACACAGTTCATATGAATTGAGCGGTTTAGCCCAAATTTTATGAAGAGACTCAATCACTTTATAAAATGAACAGATGTCATTTAGGCTTTTATTCTCATATAAACATTGATCAGCGAACAGATCAACCGAACCTATTGAAGTGTGAGAACAAACCTCATTGGTTCTCGCTGAAGCTCAAACGTGCTGCGTAACACGCGAATGAACCTCATTGGTTCTCGCTGAAGCTCAAACGTGCTGCATAACACGAGAATGAACCTCATTGGTTCCTGCAGAAGCTCAAACGTGCTGCGTAACACGAGAATGAACCTCATTGGTTCTCGCTGAAGCTCAAACGTGCTGCGTAACACGAGAATGAACCTCATTGGTTCCTGCAGAAGCTCAAACGTGCTGCGTAACACGAATTAACCTCATTGGTTCTCGCTGAAGCTCAAACGTGCTGCGTAACACGCGAATGAATCTCATTGGTTCCTGCTGAAGCTCAAACGTGCTGCGTAACACGAGAATAAACCTTATTGGTTCTCGCTGAAGCTCAAACGTGCTGCGTAACACGCGAATGAACCTCATTGGTTCTCGCTGAAGCTCAAACGCGTGGCGTAACACGCGAATGAACCTCATTGGTTCCTGAAGCTCAAACGTGCTGCGTAACACGCGAATGAACCTCATTGGTTCTCGCTGAAGCTCAAACGCGTGCTGCGTAACACGCAAATGAACCTCATTGGTTCTTCCTGAAGCTCAAACGTGCTGCGTGACAAGAGAATGAACCTCATTGGTTCTTGCTGAAGCTCAAAAGTGCTGCGTAACAAGAGAATGAACCTCATTGGTTCTTGCTGAAGCTCAAACGTGCTGCTTAACACGAGAATGAACCTCATTGGTTCTTGCTGAAGCTCAAACGTGCTGCTAAAACACGAGAATGAACCTCATTGGTTCCTGCTGAAGCTCAAATGTGCTGGGTAACATGAGAATGAACCTCATTGGTTCCTGCTGAAGCTCAAACGTGCTGCGTAACACGAGAATGAACCTCATTGGTTCTTGCTGAAGCTCAAACGCGTGCTGCTAAACACGAGAATGAACCTCATTGGTTCCTGCTGAAGCTCAAATGTGCTGGGTAACATGAGAATGAACCTCATTGGTTCCTGCTGAAGCTCAAACGCGCTGTAACACGAGAATGAACCTCATTGGTTCTTGCTGAAGCTCAAACGTGCTGGGTAACACGAGAATGAACCTCATTGGTTCTTGCTGAAGCTCAAACGTGCTGCGAAACACGAGAATGAACCTCATTGGTTCCTGCTGAAGCTCAAACGTGCTGGGTAACACGAGAATGAACCTCATTGGTTCTTGCTGAAGCTCAAACGTGCTGCTTAACACGAGAATGAACCTCATTGGTTCTTGCTGAAGCTCAAACGTGCTGCGAAACACGAGAATGAACCTCATTGGTTCCTGCTGAAGCTCAAATGTGCTGGGTAACATGAGAATGAACCTCATTGGTTCTTGCTGAAGCTCAAACGTGCTGCGAAACACGAGAATGAACCTCATTGGTTCCTGCTGAAGCTCAAATGTGCTGGGTAACATGAGAATGAACCTCATTGGTTCTTCCTGAAGCTCAAACGTGCTGGGTAACACGAGAATGAACCTCATTGGTTCTGGTGAAGCTCAAACGTGATGCGAAACACGAGAATGAACCTCATTGGTTCCTGCTGAAGCTCAAACGTGATGCGTAACACGAGAATGAACCTCATTGGTTCCTGCAGAAGCTCAAACGCGTGCTGGGTAACATGAGAATGAACCTCATTGGTTCCTGCTGAAGCTCAAACGTGCTGGGTAACACAAGAATGAACCTCATTGGTTCCTGCTGAAGCTCAAACGTGCTGGGTAAACACGAGAATGAACCTCATTGGTTCCTGCTGAAGCTCAAACGTGCTGCGTAACATGAGAATGAACCTCATTGGTTCCTGCTGAAGCTCAAACGTGCTGGGTAACACGAGAATGAACCTCATTGGTTCCTGCTGAAGCTCAAACGTGCTGGTAACACGAGAATGAACCTCATTGGTTCCTGCTGAAGCTCAAACGTGCTGAGTAACACGAGAATGAACCTCATTGGTTCTTGCTGAAGCTCAAACGCGTGCTGCGAAACATGAGAATGAACCTCATTGGTTCCTGCTGAAGCTCAAACGTGCTGGGTAACATGAGAATGAACCTCATTGGTTCTTGCTGAAGCTCAAACGCGTGCTGCGAAACACGAATGAACCTCATTGGTTCCTGCTGAAGCTCAAACGCGTGCTGCGTAACACGCGAATGAACCTCATTGGTTCTCACTGAAGCTCAAACGCGTGCTGCGTAACACGAGAATGAACCTCATTGGTTCTCGCTGAAGCTCAAACGTGCTGGGTAACTTGAGAATGAACCTCATTGGTTCCTGCTGAAGCTCAAACGTGCTATGTAACATGAGAATGAACCTCATTGGTTCTTGCTGAAGCTCAAACGTGCTGGGTAACATGAGAATGAACTCATTGGTTCACTGAAGCTCAAGCGTGCTGCGTAACACTAGAATGAACCTCATTGGTTCTCGCTGAAGCTCAAACGCGCTGCGTAACACTAGAATGAACCTCATTGGTTCTGAAGCTCAAACGTGCTGCGTAACACTAGAATGAACCTCATTGGTTCTTACAGAAGCTCAAACGCAATGCGTAACACTAGAATGAACCTCATTGGTTCTTACAGAAACTCAAACGTGCTGCGTAACACGAGAATGAACCTCATTGGTTCCTGCAGAAGCTCAAACGTGCTGGGTAACATGAGAATGAACCTCATTGGTTCTTGCTGAAGCTCAAACGTGCTGCGTAACACTAGAATGAACCTCATTGGTTCTCGCTGAAGCTCAAACGTGCTGCGTAACACTAGAATGAACCTCATTGGTTCTTACAGAAACTCAAACGTGCTGCGTAACACTAGAATGAACCTCATTGGTTCTTACAGAAGCTCAAACGTGCTGCGTAACACTAGAATGAACCTCATTGGTTCTTACAGAAACTCAAACGTGCTGCGTAACACGAGAATGAACCTCATTGGTTCCTGCAGAAGCTCAAACGTGCTGGGTAACATGAGAATGAACCTCATTGGTTCTTGCTGAAGCTCAAACGTGCTGCGTAACAAGAGAATGAACCTCATTGGTTCCTGCTGAAGCTCAAACGTGCTGGGTAACACGAGAATGAACCTCATTGGTTCCTGCAGAAGCTCAAACGTGCTGGGTAACACGAGAATGAACCTCATTGGTTCCTGCTGAAGCTCAAACGTGCTGAGTAACATGAGAATGAACCTCATTGGTTCTTGCTGAAGCTCAAACGTGCTGGGTAACATGAGAATGAACCTCATTGGTTCTTGCTGAAGCTCAAACGTGCTGGGTAACATGAGAATGAACCTCATTGGTTCCTGCTGAAGCTCAAACGTGCTGAGTAACATGAGAATGAACCTCATTGGTTCTTGCTGAAGCTCAAACGTGCTGGGTAACATGAGAATGTAACCTCATTGGTTCCTGCTGAAGCTCAAACGTGCTGGGTAACATGAGAATGAACCTCATTGGTTCCTGCAGAACCTCAAACGTGCTGGGTAACATGAGAATGTACCTCATTGGTTCCTGCTGAAGCTCAAACGTGCTGGGTAACATGAGAATGAACCTCATTGGTTCCTGCTGAAGCTCAAACGTGCTGGGTAACATGAGAATGAACCTCATTGGTTCCTGAAGCTCAAACGTGCTGGGTAACACGAGAATGAACCTCATTGGTTCTTGCTGAAGCTCAAACGTGCTGGGTAACATGAGAATGTACCTCATTGGTTCCTGCAGAAGCTCAAACGTGCTGAGTAACATGAGAATGAACCTCATTGGTTCTTCCTGAAGCTCAAACGTGCTGGGTAACACGAATGAACCTCATTGGTTCCTGCTGAAGCTCAAACGTGCTGGGTAACACGAGAATGAACCTCATTGGTTCTTGCTGAAGCTCAAAGCGTGCTGAGTAACTTTAGAATGAACCTCATTGGTTCTTGCTGAAGCTCAAACGTGCTGAGTAACATGAGAATGAACCTCATTGGTTCTTGCTGAAGCTCAAACGTGCTGGGTAACATGAGAATGAACCTCATTGGTTCTCGCTGAAGCACAAACGTGCTGGGTAATATGAGAATGAACCTCATTGGTTCCTGCTGAAGCTCAAACGTGCTGGGTAACATGAGAATGAACCTCATTGGTTCCTGCTGAAGCTCAAACGTGCTGGGTAACTTGAGAATGAACCTCATTGGTTCCTGCTGAAGCTCAAACGTGCTGAGAAACATGAGAATGAACCTCATTGGTTCCTGCTGAAGCTCAAACGCTGGGTAACACGAGAATGAACCTCATTGGTTCTTGCAGAAGCACAAACTTGAGTTTCCGTTTACGTCAAATGATGTGTGAGTGAGTTGATGAATGTTTATGTGAATAAAAGTTTAAAAAAAAAAACTAAATTAATTTTTTAAAATGTGTTTTATACTGTTCATTTATTTATTAGTTTTAGATAATGAGAATAATCCTTGTGAAAATGTATTTTGTGTGTTATTTTGAACCTTGATGTGATGCATCTTATTCCCCTCCTGGCAGCGCGTGCGGAAACAGCCGATGGCTGATGTTTAAAATTCTATTACTTGCGAGTGGGTGTCAGTAAGAGCGTCTTACCTCCCAGATCCTGTATATGCCAATTGTCTACCTGTGCATTACAGACGCTGCTGAAACCTCCGGGATCATGTCCTACCAACAAAGGGTTCCTTTGAGCGAGTAGAGCAGCAATTTTATCATTAGTAAACTGAGCAGGAAAAAGGCTCGTTTCCCAATTGGCTGCCGAAGGAGTTAAAAAGGAAGCCCATTTGGCTGGCATGCTTTAAAAGCGTTTGCTGTGGTGTTTGGTCTAGACCTCTCGCTATGAGGAGGCCCTTGCTGAGCTTTTAGCGCCGTGGCTCAAGCGCAGACCCCCGTGGCCTTCTGGCAGAGGACGAAATCCATTATTAAAGAGTACATCACAGGGAACGAGGCCGATAAACTTCTGACTCATACATAATAAATGCTCTGCTAATACAACGTTTGTTTTGCAATGGCACAGAACCAACAGGCTATCTACTATGATACTATGTTATTGGTCTAAATTACTATTAAAGAGGTATTTATTGAGACCAGAGTTTGTTACACAGCACATTAAAGCAATTTTTTAAAGTAATTAAAGTAATATTTTTTATTTTATTTGTCTTTTTCAGAGCCTGAAAGTCATTGTTACTATGAACTGGTTTTGTATGGCATTTCTGGATGAACTATTCCTTTAAACACTTCCAACCTGCCATGTCTCACAACAAGAGGGAGTTGTTCCTCTATCCATTTAGAGATTACGTTTTTGCACTGTAAGACACATTTTTTGTCAGTCGGATTTCTAAACATATTACTTCAGATTTTTAGCAAGGTACTGGTCGGCTAAATGTCAATGGTGACCTCATGATGTAGTTTTGCCCAGTTCTCAGTTTCTTATTGGCAGGCGCAGTATGTGCTCGAGTCACACAAGTTTCCTAAAAGGCAGCAGGTCAGATAAGATTCCTGTTTCAACCGATCCCAACATCCATGCTTCATGAATAATGAAAAGGAAAAACCTTTTTGTACATGATCATTTATTGAGGTCACTGTTTATTCGAGTAATGCTTCCTTTACTCATCTTTTTGTTCATTATCATTGTTTAGGACTGTGAGTCAGTGGAGTGTGATGTAATAGCAGGTGTGGATCAGCGTTAGGCTCTTGTTGAGATCCAGAAAATAGATTTTGCTGTCATAAAAAAAAAAAAAAAATTATATATATATATATAAATTATATAAATTGCAACTTTTTATTTCGCAATTCTAACTTTTTCTCACAATTGCATGAAATAATGCCTTTTTTCCCAGAATTGTGATATAAACTCACAATTCTGACTTTCTTTGCTCAGAATTATATGATATGAACTCACAATTTTGACTTTTCTCTCAGAAAACAAGCTTCCATACCTTGGATATCAATAATAACAAAAGAAAATAATTATGCTCCGCACTGCACTACTTTTTATTAATTTCTTTTAATATAATTTTATTTTATTGAGAAGTACCTGTGACAAGGTGTGTTCTCTGACCTGTGAGAAGTATAATACAAGTGTGTCTAAAACATTTTATGCTTTCTTTTGTGAGTATTTGATGTTTATTTAAAACATTTTTACATAAAACTTGTTGCCACGAAGATAGGGTGTCATGGATGGCTGAAGGGGTTTTGCTTTGCAGTTGGTAGAATGTTCAGGGTGGTTGCTAGGGTGTTTCTATGCTGTTGGTTAAATGTTTTGGGCGGGTTGCTGAAGTGTTGCTATATAATTAGAATGTTCTGTTCTTGTGAGAGTGTTGCCATGCAGTTGGTGGAATGTTTTGAGTGTCTACTGCTTGGGTGTTGCTATGTCATTGGTAGGATGTTCTGGTTGGTTGCTAGAGTGTTGCCATGCAGTTGGTAGAATGTTTTGAGTGTCTACTGCTAGGGTGTTGCTATGTCATTGGTAGGATGTTCTGGTTGGTTGCTAGAGTGTTGCCATGCAGTTGGTGGAATGTTTTGAGTGTCTACTGCTAGGGTGTTGCTATGTCATTGGTAGGATGTTCTGGTTGGTTGCTAGAGTGTTGCCATGCAGTTGGTAGAATGTTTTGAGTGTCTACTGCTAGGGTGTTGCTATGTCATTGGTAGGATGTTCTGGTTGGTTGCTAGAGTGTTGCCATGCAGTTGGTGGAATGTTTTGAGTGTCTACTGCTAGGGTGTTGCTATGTCATTGGTAGGATGTTCTGGTTGGTTGCTAGAGTGTTGCCATGCAGTTGGTGGAATGTTTTGAGTGTCTACTGCTAGGGTGTTGCTATGTCATTGGTAGGATGTTCTGGTTGGTTGCTAGAGTGTTGCCATGCAGTTGGTAGAATGTTTTGAGTGTCTACTGCTAGGGTGTTGCTATGTCATTGGTAGGATGTTCTGGTTGGTTGCTAGAGTGTTGCCATGCAGTTGGTAGAATGTTTTGAGTGTCTACTGCTAGGGTGTTGCTATGTCATTGGTAGGATGTTCTGGTTGGTTGCTAGAGTGTTGCCATGCAGTTGGTAGAATGTTTTGAGTGTCTACTGCTAGGGTGTTGCTATGTCATTGGTAGGATGTTCTGGTTGGTTGCTAGAGTGTTGCCATGCAGTTGGTAGAATGTTTTGAGTGTCTACTGCTAGGGTGTTGCTATGTCATTGGTAGGATGTTCTGGTTGGTTGCTAGAGTGTTGCCATGCAGTTGGTAGAATGTTTTGAGTGTCTACTGCTAGGGTGTTGCTATGTCATTGGTAGGATGTTCTGGTTGGTTGCTAGAGTGTTGCCATGCAGTTGGTAGAATGTTTTGAGTGTCTACTGCTAGGGTGTTGCTATGTCATTGGTAGGATGTTCTGGTTGGTTGCTAGAGTGTTGCCATGCAGTTGGTAGAATGTTTTGAGTGTCTACTGCTAGGGTGTTGCTATGTCATTGGTAGGATGTTCTGGTTGGTTGCTAGAGTGTTGCCATGCAGTTGGTAGAATGTTTTGAGTGTCTACTGCTAGGGTGTTGCTATGTCATTGGTAGGATGTTCTGGTTGGTTGCTAGAGTGTTGCCATGCAGTTGGTGGAATGTTTTGAGTGTCTACTGCTAGGGTGTTGCTATGTCATTGGTAGGATGTTCTGGTTGGTTGCTTGAGTGTTGCCATGCAGTTGGTAGAATGTTTTGAGTGTCTACTGCTAGGGTGTTGCTATGTCATTGGTAGGCTGTTCTGGTTGGTTGCTAGAGTGTTGCCATGCAGTTGGTGGAATGTTTTGAGTGTCTACTGCTAGGGTGTTGCTATGTCATTGGTAGGATGTTCTGGTTGGTTGCTAGAGTGTTGCCATGCAGTTGGTGGAATGTTTTGAGTGTCTACTGCTAGGGTGTTGCTATGTCATTGGTAGGATGTTCTGGTTGGTTGCTAGAGTGTTGCCATGCAGTTGGTGGAATGTTTTGAGTGTCTACTGCTAGGGTGTTGCTATGTCATTGGTAGGATGTTCTGGTTGGTTGCTAGAGTGTTGCCATGCAGTTGGTAGAATGTTTTGAGTGTCTACTGCTAGGGTGTTGCTATGTCATTGGTAGGATGTTCTGGTTGGTTGCTAGAGTGTTGCCATGCAGTTGGTGGAATGTTTTGAGTGTCTACTGCTAGGGTGTTGCTATGTCATTTGTAGGATGTTCAGGTTGGTTGCTAGAGTGTTGCCATGAGTTGGTAGAATGTTTTGAGTGTCTACTGCTAGGGTGTTGCTATGTCATTGGTAGGCTGTTCTGGTTGGTTGCTAGAGTGTTGCCATGCAGTTGGTAGAATGTTTTGAGTGTCTACTGCTAGGGTGTTGCTATGTCATTGGTAGGATATTCTGGTTGGTTGCTAGAGTGTTGCCATGCATTTGGTGGAATGTTTTGAGTGTCTACTGCTAGGGTGTTGCTATGTTATTGGTAGGATGTTCTGGTTGGTTGCTAGATTGTTGCTATACAGTTGGTAGAATGTTTTTGGTGATTGCTAGGGCATTGCTATGTAATTGGTAGGATGTTCTGGGTGGTTGCTAGAGTGTTGCTATATATTTTGTAGAATTTTTTGGGTGGTTGCTAGAGCATTGCTATGTAATTGGTAGGGTGTTCTGGGTGGTTGCCTGAAAATTTAAATTATTGGTAGACATTTTCATTGGTTCAGAATTAATCACAATCAAATAATTAAGGGGCATTTAATTTGAAATTCTAGGAACTTCTGAGTTGGCCTCCTGCAACTTCCTTTTGGGAATATCACATACATTTGACCAGTAGACTGTGTGTGCATGTGTGTGTTTAGGTAACTGGTGATAAGACATACTCACTCACCCACTCTCCAACCCTCCAGCCCTTCACCACGTCATTCCACCTTGCATCTCCCTTTGCTTTTGGAATTTGGGTGTAAGGGCTACGGTACCACCCGGTACCGATATTTATCCTAATTACATTTCTGACAAGGAACAGCATGCACCATTCATCAGTGTCAGCGAGAGACAATCAGAATCCCACATTCCGCTCGTCCGACCGACGGCCCTGACGGAGGGCTCCTCGGCTGAACTATGCTGATGGTGTCAATATGTCCTGGAGCCTGTTGGGGAAGGTAGAGGGGTGGTACCTTATCTCCTCAGATGTCACTCACAGGGGAGATCAAAAGGAAGGGTTGAGATGAAGGAGAGTTAGTGCCTGCTCGTCGACTGGCACGCTTGGCTCCGCTAGCTGTCAATTCACTTGTCTAAATGCTTCATCAATAGCATGACACAACCACATGCACACTTGAAGAGTAGTTAAGTGCACTCACTGCTTTTCAGAATTAATCACAGAGGGGTAATGGGTGATGCATTGATTTAGCTGATTTCACAGTCCTGATTTTCAGTATCTAAACATCATTTAAACAAGATATACTCAAGAAGCAAAATTGGGTTACACTTTGTTTTAAGGTGTCTGTATTACAGTGTAATTATGCATTTAAGTACATAATAATAATTAACTACATGCACTTACTTTAGGGTTAGAGTTAGTTGCATGTATTTATGCATAATTTATAGTTATTACTACAGTAACTACGAGTAACATATGTAATAAGACACTGTAAAACAAAGTGTTAACCAAAATTGTGATATCATTTGTATCTTGAATTAAAATTATGTTTTGAGCTATTTTTGGTCTCTAAAATGTGCTTGTTTTGTACTATTTAAGACAAAACCGAAGATAATAGTTTGTAAATGGGGTAAAAAAAACAAGAAGTTCTAATGCAATTTTGCTTTAATGTAATTTTATTTTATTTTGAGGATGTTTAGATACTGGAAAGCAAGACAAAATAAATAATTATTTCTAGAATAAAAAGTTTAATATTTAGAATATTTTTGCAGTGTTGTGTAACTTTTGGCAAAGAAGAATCTTTTAAATTCTCAAACTCAAATGATATGGTACTTTTGCATAATTGTATCTAATTTGTAATGATCTTTGTACATTCTGTGAATCCCAGGGAAAAATTAGACAAAATTTAAATGTTTAATCTGAATGAATGAACTTGGGGAAATAAGTGTCCCTGATTACAAGCTTACAAGCCCTCATTTTATCACAAATAAATATTTAAACTCTTATGCAAACTAGATTTTTCAAAAAAAGAAAAGAGAAAAAAAGTACAAAATAAACAATATAGGAGATTTTGAAATAAAAGTATATTTAGAGTACAATATATAAAAAATACAGTCACTTCAGAAAATATATGCATTTGACAAGGTCTTCTAGAAAACAATATATGCATCTAAATGAGTTCTTCAAGGAATGTTCAGAGGTGTTCTAATGGATCTGCAACATTGATCATACATCATGCATGTATCATGCAATCTTGCATTGGACGATTGCATCTAGAACGGTCAGAGGTCTTTGGATCGGCCATGTACAGAAGGGCATTGTCCATGTAGGAGGAGATCTTTGAACCTTATCTTGTGTTGTAACTCCTGCAATGTTTACATTATTTCTTATTACATTACATTATCTGGACTTCACAGACCCATCATTGTCAGGTTTTATGATCTGTGGGAGTAGAACTTCCAAGTCTATGTGCAAGAGCCTTGGTTGCTATCTTGTGGCCGGCATTGAGTAAGCCCAAAGGCCTGATTGATGAATGTGGGTTTTTCTCCCTTTTTTTTCAAAAGCTAATGGATGCAAAAAGGTTAAGGCATCTGTCATTTAGATTTGGCACAATGATAGGGCAAAGCTCAGGTAAGAATGCTACATAGAGTTAATGTGGGAAATTATTCTGTTCTGTGACCTTATCAGGAATTGTTTTTATATTAACAACTTTTAATGTATGTGTGTGTGTGTGTGTGTGTGTGTGTGTGTGTGTGTGTGTGTGTGTGTTTATACATAATAAACTAAAAGTTGTTAATATTTATGTATATATTTATAAATTTAGAACAGATCGTCACAATATCTTGTCCTTTTCTGTGGAGGTTCAGGTTGTGAGGTGGGGTCTTTCCGCTGTGGGACAGGCCATTGTATTCCAGTAAGCCAGAGATGTGATGGAACAACCGACTGCTCGGATACCTCAGATGAAATTGGCTGCCGTAAGTAACTCTTCCAGACAATCAGAAGCTCACACTGAACGCTGATAAAGAGTGGCAAGTGTAAAATACAGCTGTTTAGTTTGTAATCTATGAACCCGGAACAGCAGTAGCATTAGCCGTGTGTCCCTTCAGGAATTTCAAATGGGTTTTTAGTTGATTTTATACATCATAAATTATATATTAAGTTTCTATTTTTTTGTGTACAGTCACAATAAAAACAAATTGTCGTGCTTTTTGCAAAATAAAGAAAACAAACATGATGCGCGATCTGCAGCCTCTCTGTCAAAGACATCTAATCGGATCCTCTTCAGAAAATGATCTCTAACTTAGTGAAAACTTATCACACAAACATGAGACATATGTCTAAAGCAACATTGAAATGTCAGGTTTTAAATAATGTAAATCAAATCGAAAACAAATATTCTGTTTGTGTAATCTGTATGATAAGAGAGATATGTCAGTCGTTCGTGAGTGTCTCATTATTGTCTCATTATCCACTAATGCTTTGCATTAATTCATGCTAGCCCATGTATTCAAGGATTGAAAGTAATAAATGAAATACATTCTGGTGTAAAACTTGCTATCTATTAATGGTAAATCTCTAGGAGTCGTGGTTGTGTCAAAATCTAGTGTGACAATGAGTTTTGAGGGGTGAAAACCACAACAAATCTGGTCAGATGACTGTCACAGATCCAGTCCAGAAGAAAAGATTAAAATTAAGAAGTTAAAAGGTCAAATTAGGGTCATTGCAATGTGGGACACAATACCCAATGCAGTATACTCTGCTGCATACTGCACATTTTGGCAAATTTAGTAGGTATTTTCTGTACATACTGAAAGGTCACATACTAGTAGTGTACTAGTAGTTTTGTCTGTATACTGGAATCTTCACCAAGACAAATCCCTCAACAATCAGTGGTGTTTTTGAAGAGTGAGAATGTGCATAAAGCATTAGGGTACATCGGAAATTACATAAGAGGGAACCTGCGATGAACCAAACATCATATGAAATAAAAGTAAGAATGAAAAATGAAATTACTGTCCGTTACAGCTGTGGAAGGAATCACGCTTTTGGGGTTATTCATGGTCTGTTGAAAGTACCTTGTTGATGCTTTTACACTTTTAAATGTCCTTTTACTGTTCTATGGTTGAAGGGTGAGTAGAATAATGTGATCTCACTGTACCCAGTATAAAAAAAGGTATTATTATACCGTTAATAGGCCTTATTCACAGCAGCGCCATCTTTGATTTTTAACGAGAATGAAAGCAAGGCTGTGAGGGATAGACGTACATCTCTTCAGTGGGTTGTACTGTTATTTAATGCGTTTTTGGATTGTTCTGCTGATGAAACACTGCAAAAATAGTAGACATAAAACTGCAGATAACGTGAGCTGTGGAAAATGAAAAGTGATTTATGAGCTTTATACAGCTTTTTACAGCGGATGCCATTGAAAACACGGTAAGTCTTACCCTCACAGCTTCGCTTTCATACCTGTCATGGCGCTGCTCTGAATAAGGCCTATAGATGAGCCTTTCACTGATTGTTTAAAGCTTAATGGAAGTTACACCCATAATTTGCACAAATCATTATGTGGCGTGGGAATAAGGTGGATAAGAAAAGATTTTTCAAAGTTGTGAATAAAACAATGATTATTGGAGAGTGTCTTACAAGAAAAGACTATTCACTTCAAAATGTAACTTTAATTCAATGTGCTGACTGCCATTTATTTGTAATTAACTGAAATTTACTAGCAATTTCTTAAGTGAACATTTTTTCTACACCCAATTTTTTTAGTTTATGGTTTTGTTAAACAATTGTGACTAGCTAGTACATTACTCTGATTATGCATCGTACAGTTGTAGTTAAGCAAATGATGTTGTTGTACAGTAAATGCAGCCTAGATCTGATCTGAAAGTATGCAAAATAGACTTACTATATACTTCGGAAATGGTTCAGATAGTATGCTATTTCAAACAACTTTGGGCCAATAAATAAGAAAAGCATTCAATTTATATGATCAGAAAAGTCACATTTTTGTCAGGTTTATTATCCTGTTCATGTCAGTTCTTACATTCCTTCGTTTATGAAATCTTTGAGCTCTTTGAAAATAACTTTCTTAGCACAGGCCAGCTCAAATCTCTTCTAGCTTGATTAACAATGCCGTCTCATTACGCTCTTCCAGCCCAGCCCACCTGCGAGAGCGCTCAGTTCCAGTGCTTGAGTGACGGCGAGTGCATTCCTCGGCAGTGGGTTTGCGATGATGAAGAGGATTGTGAGGATGGCTCCGATGAAAGGCAGCCCTGCCGTGAGTACTCCTTATCTCCATCCGTCCGTCTCTCCCTCACTTTCTGCTTCCATTTCAATTACGACTGTCCGTCAGAGCTGAGAGCTCCATTGACTCCCAGTAATGTACCGGGATGTAATTTCCGTCATGTCGGAGAAACACGATATCTCAGATGTGCAGGCAACAGTATGAGAAACAAAAGGCAAAGCGTGCATGTGTCGTCCGGAGAGTATCCCACTTTAGCCAAGATGAGGACCACCCAGCGCACTCGTATTATAATCATGTCTCTTTGATCTTTGCTGGCAGCTGGCAGGACGTGCTCCAGTTCACAGTTCACCTGTACGAACGGGGCCTGCATCCCGGGAGGATACAGGTGCGACCGAGTACCTGACTGCCTAGATGGAGCAGATGAGAGAAACTGCAGTAAGTATGCTGCTCGTATGTGTGTGATGGGATTAGAGCTGGCAGTATAGCTAAATATACATACTTTGCAGTCGTGCTGTACCATATTTTCGAAAAAGTCTCTTATGCTCACAAAGGTTGCATTCATTGTATCAAAAATAAAGCAAAAAAGTAATATTGTGAAATATTATTACCATTTAAAATGAATATTTTCTATGTGAATTTATTTTAAAATGTAATTTGTTCCTGTAATCAAAATCGAATTTTCAGCATCAGTACTCCAGTCTTCAGTGTCACATGATCCTTCAGAAATCATTTGAATATGATGATTTGCTGCTCAACAAACATTTCTTATTATTAACAATATTAAAAACAGTTGTCCTGCTTCATATTTTTGTGGAAACAGTGAAATGATTCTTTAATGAATAGAAAGTTCAAAAGAACAGCATTTATTTGAAATTGAATGCATGCTTGCTAACCCCAAAACTTTTTTGTCGTACCACATTTTGAGTGCCAAAGCAAGCATATCTCTGAATTAGAGTTTTGAATGAACTGATAGTTTGAACTGTTTTACAGAAATTAATCAAAGTTACCAGTTCTATTCTCTTTTTCGTTAATGAATTTTTAAAAGATTTTAAAGTGAAATCAAAACAGCCCATTCACTTTCTTAATGCAACATCAAACCTGGTTCATCCCTCCTCCTCTAATCACTTTCTACAATCCAATCTATTTCCTGCGGTGAAAATCATGTCCTGGAATGTCATATTTCACTTGGAAATACATTGGATTGAAGTCAGCCTGAAATCAAAGCTCAAGGCTGTTGATATGAATATGTTAGTCATTAATTCCTCACCCTCATGTCGTTCCAAACCAGTAAGACTTTCGTTCTTCTTTGAAACACAACTGAAGATCTTTTTGCTGAAATCTGAGAGATTTCTGTCCCTCCATTGACCGCTATGCTGTCCACTTTGACGCTTTAAAAAGTTAAAAAAGAGATCATAAACTAATCCAAATTAATTGAGCGGTTTAATCCAAATTTTTATGATTAGACTTGATCACTTTATATGATGATTGAATTTATAATAACAGATTGAATTTAGGCTGTTATTCACATATAAATATTCATCAGCGAACAGAAGCTCAACTGAACCCGCGAGAATGAACCTCATTGGTTCTTACAGAAGCTCAAACGTGCTGCGTAACACGAGAATGAACCTCATTGGTTCTTGCTGAAGCTCAAACATGCTTTTTTCATTTTTGTTTCATCTATCCCTTGAAGGTGATCAATACGCTAGTGTACTCCAAAACAATTACAAAATGCGCATTTAGAAGACATATGCATTCAAAATATACAGTCTCTCTCTACCAACAGTACGTGGCATTAAAAAACTACCGTGCATTAGAAGAGCATAAACATCAGCAAAATTCATGATATTGCTTAATTTTATAGTGTGAATATAACATGAATATTTGGCATATCGCCCAGCACTGTGAGTGCGTGAGTGTGTGTGTGTGTGCGTGTGTGTGTGTGTGGACTGGTAATCCCTACGTTATGGGGACAAAATGTCCCCACAAAGATGGCAATATCCAAAATCCTTGTCCTTGTGGGGACATTTTTTGGTCCCCATGAGGAAAACATCTTATAAATCACACTAAGTGATGTTTTTGAAAAAGTAAAAATGCAGCAGGTCTCCTGTGATGGGTAGGTTTAGGGGCAGGGGCAGTGTAGGGGGATAGAAAATACGGTTTGTACAGTATAAAATGCATTACGCCTATGGAATGTCCCCATAAAACATGAAAACACAACGTGTGTGTGTGTGTGTGTGTGTGTGTGTGTGTGTGCGTGTGTGTGTGTGTGGACTGGTAATCCCTACGTTATGGGGACAAAATGTCCCCACAAAGATGGCAATATCCAAAATCCTTGTCCTTGTGGGGACATTTTTTGGTCCCCATGAGGAAAACATCTTATAAATCACAATAAAAGATGTTTTTTGAAAATGTAAAAATGCAGCATGTTTCCTGTGATGGGTAGGTTTAGGGGCAGGGGCAGTGTAGGGGGATAGAAAATACGGTTTGTACAGTATAAAATGCATTACGCCTATGGAATGTCCCCACAAAACATAGAAACACAACATGTGTGTGTGTGCGTGTGTGTGTGTGTTTTCTCCCCCCTCAAAGGCTCCTTTGGCATTTTAATCAATTTGTAAGATTAAGAGTCTCGCTGATGGACAGAAATGGCCACAATATGCTTCTTGTTTGTCAGAGTTGATTGCAGATTCCTCTGTGGATTATTGCAAGTGTCAGTTCAGTTTCTGTGCCATCATTGAGCTCTTATCACATACTGCTCTACTGTAACAGACTTGCTGTACACATAATAGTTTGTGTTTGGTTCCACATTAGCTTTATGCTGATTCTTTGCTCATACATTATGACCACTCACTTAATGCCGTACCACAGTGGACGCTGGATTGTATTACATAGTGATATTTAATTGAATGACTGAGTGATGGACAGAGTCTCCTTTTCTTAGTCTACCCAGAGTGCCTGGAGCTGAGGTGTGCTAACGGGGCGTGCTATAACAGGAGCCAGCGCTGTGACCAGGTGCTCAACTGCCGAGACGGCTCAGACGAGGCCAATTGCAGTGAGTATCTTTCCCTGGCAGGACACGTATTACTTTACTGGAAAATGTCTACGCTACATTTATTTGTTTAGTTTAAGTTTTTCATTCAAAGCTGAAACATATTTATTTCAGCTTTATTTGAATGAACAAAGAACAAAAGTGTTTTTATTAGTTTTAGTTAATGTGAAACACAACAGACAGTCCTAGGCAAAATAAAAATATGAATAAAAGTGACTTTTGCACAAAATTTCAAGTGTTATGAAGCCATTCGATAGTTTTTTGTGATGAACAAAGCAAATTTAAGTCACGGATTTCACGTTCACGTTTGAAAACCAATGACATTTGCCATCAGTGATATCAAACCTGGTGCAATGTGTTCAAATGCACCCTTTGTGAATTAAAAACAAGCACAAATGATATTTGAGAGGCTTACATTTTGAACTGCACCTCACACAAATATATTGTTTAGACTCATAATATAGTGCAGAAATTGTGAGAAAGGAAATATTACTGGGTTGGGACGACATGAGGGTGAATAAACAATGACAAAATTGCACTTTTGAGCAGTTATTTTCAATTGTATTAAACTATATTTAACTTTTGTATTCAATTGTGCGATGGACGGAGATATTTTTTCTTGTTTGTGTTCAGCCCGCCGGTGCAGCAGCGGTCAGTTTCAGTGCAGTAATGGAGAGTGTATTCCTCGCGGATACGTCTGCGACCATGACGATGATTGTGGAGACAGAAGTGATGAACAGAACTGTAGTACGTAGTTTTAATCTTGCAGTTTCTCAACCTCAAATCTAATCATAAAGAATGTAAAAAGATGGCATAAAGTAGAGCATATGTTTGAACCATCTACAGCCTACCCAACCTGCAGAGGAACATACTTCACCTGTCCCAGTGGCCGCTGTATTCATCAGGTCTGGCTGTGCGATGGAGAGGACGACTGCGAGGACAATGCGGATGAGAAAGGCTGCGGTACATCATTAAAATGTCGCACTGCATGCTAATTATTTCATTACGGTATCTTGACTGACATATGAATATGGGCTGAAATTGTGTTTTTGTGATGTGTTTAGACAATGTACAGCGTGAATGTTATCCAGGGGAATGGCCGTGTCCTTCATCTGGTGTTTGCATCCCTCTTGACCACCTCTGTGATGGGACGGTACACTGTCCAGACGGAGAAGATGAAACCAACGCCACTGCTGGACGCAATTGCAGTCAGTTACCACCTAAAAATCACTAAAGCCACTGTAACACTAGCTGATTTTTATTTTATTTTAGTATTATCTATATACTATTATAGTATTTATTAATATTTTGAATCAGCTTTTATTTTTAGATTTTCGGTTGCGATTTTGATGTGCTTTTGTCATATTTATTAGTTTCTGGGTTTTTATGTTTCTATATAACTGTAGATTTTATTTCAGTTTTAGTGATTTTTTTTGTACTTAAAACCTTTGTTATTTCAGTTCTTATTTACAGTTATTTCAGATCTAATATACATTTTCTATTTATTTAATTGAATTTGGTGTAGAAACAACACAAATAATTGAATGAACAATGAACAAAAGTGTTTTTAATAGTTTTAGTTAATAACCCAGGTTCTGTGAAACACAACAGACAGTTCTAGGCATAATAAAAATATGAATAGAAGGGACTTGTGCACTACATTTCAAGTGTTATGAAGCCATTCGATAGTTTTTTTGTGATGAACAAAGCAAATTTAAGTCATTGTTCACTGATTTCACGTTCACGTTTGAAAACCAATGACATTTGCCATCAGTGATATCAAACCTGGTGCAATGTGTTCAAATGCACCCTTTGTGAATTAAAAACAAGCACAAATGATATTTGAGAGGCTTACATTTTGAACTGCACCTCACACAAATATATTGTTTAGACTCATAATATAGTGCAGAAATTGTGAGAAAGGAAATATTACTGGGTTAGGATGACATGAGGGTGAATAAACAATGACAAAATTGTACTTTCGAGCAGTTATTTTTCAACTGTCAACCTGCAGAGGAACATACTTCACCTGTCCCAGTGGCCGCTGTATTCATAATAGAAATACATTTTCTATTTATTTAATTGAATTTGGTGTAGAAACAACACAAATAATTAAAATAATAAAAAAGACATGAATAATAAAAAAGAAACAGCAAGTAACAAATTGAATTAACTGTGAAATTTTTAAATATAGTATTTCTTGTAAAACATACTTCAATAATCTTTGTTTTATCTACTATGTTAACTTTGTTCATTAACTTTTTTCATATTTAAATAAAAAAATAATTTCAGTGTAACAATAACAATATATATTGTATATTTTTTTTTATTAATATGTCCCTATTTTAATCAAAATGACTTCCCCACCCTCTCGCAATGGCTTCTCTTCTCTGATGACGTGTTTTAGCGTGTACTTGTTCGAGATGCCGTTTCACAATAGGGAAGAAAAGACGATTGCAGCTTCCGTTTCATGCTTACTTTAAAGTTGACCTAACATTTGGAGTGATGTGTATCTGTGTTTTGTGTCAGGTATATGGCGATGTGCATCCCTGAGCTGTGAACATCACTGTCACGCCTCTCCCGACGGAGGAACCTGTGCCTGTCCTCCAGGATACGTGGTCAGCAGAAACGACAGCCGCTCATGCATCGGTAAAACTTTTGATTGGTGATGAAAATGGTTATTCACACTCTCAATCAAACTTGACATCGACTCAACTCTGTCCCTGTATATTGTGTACATCTTTCTGCACATGCAGATCATGACGACTGTAGTCTGTGGGGTATGTGTGACCAGCTGTGTGAGGATCGGATCGGAAGCCATCGATGCAGCTGTCGGGAGGGTTACCTTCTAGAGCAGCACAGATACTGCCGAGCAAATCCCTCATGTAAGTTCATTCAGACCTCTGACATGCTTCCTAAATTCACAATCCCTGTATGTTAAAGGTACTCTAATCAGTGTCCTGTTGTCAGTCAGAGATGAGTGTCAAATCATCTTTATTTATAAAGCACTTTATACAATATAGACGGTTTCAAACAGCTTCACAGTGATAATCAGCAAAATAACGATCCATGATTCTGCTGTAAAGCAGCTCTAAAAAAGACAACAGTGTCATTCAGCTCAATTCAGTTCAGTTCAATAAATCCGAGTGTTTCAAAGTAACAGCTGTAAGATAAGACAAGTTATGTAGCAGATTAAGACACAATGAACATGTTAGGCAATCATTACAGCTTGTGATCATAATGATTACAATATAAAGTTGCCGTCCTTTGAAATATTCGCAAAAATCATCATGGCTTTCAGACTAATATTCCTAGTGTTAACTGTTATCTAATATGTCCATTAATCAGGCTTTTTGTAGTCCATTTCTCTTCAAGCGCCTCAGTTTGCTTTGAATGCCAGCGTGTTATTAAGCTCCTGAAATGTCTTCCTCCCAACCATTTGTTTGGCAGGCCCTGGAAAATTAATAACAAGCGCTGGCACCCAGCAGCCAATCCTAAACTCTCTCACATTAGTTATGTATTATCAAATGTACATTAGAATATGAGAGCTCTCTGAAGATTGTCACTATCTTCTATAAGTGTATTACTAAATTAATTCACTTTGTTTGGTCATCTTTAGCTGGGATACCCTCTCTGATATTCTCCAATGGGAGAGACTTGCTGATTGCTGATGTCCACGGACACAACGCTCAAACCCTGGTTGAGTCCCAGAACAGAGGAGTTGCGGTGGGTGTGGACTTCCACTCCCAGCTGAACAGGGTCTTTTGGACAGACACAATCCAAAATAAGGTAAAATGGACTACAGACTAAGAACAACAATCCTTGCAGGTTGCATGTAGTTCCTAAAAATGAGCAGGGCTGGGCAATTATAAAGTACCATACAAAAGTTTGGGAAGATTTTTTTCTTTTATTCAACAAGGATGTATTCAATTGATCAAAAGTGCCAGTATACATTTATAATGTTAGAAAAAAGTTATATTTTAAATAAATGCTGTTTTTGACATTTCTATTTTTCAAAGAATCCTGAAAAATATTTGGTTTCTACAAAAATATGAAACAGCACAACTGTTTTCAATGTCGATAAAAATAATAAATGTTTCTTAAGCATCAAATCATCATATCTGAATGATTTCTGAAGGATCACGTGACACTGAAAACTGGAGTAATGATGCTGAACATTCAGCTGTTATCACAGGAATAAATTACATTTTAAAATATATTCACATAGAAAACCATTGCAATTTTACATTGTAATAATAATTCAGTTTTACTATTTTTGCAGATAAATGCAGCCTTGGTGAACATGAGACTTATTTTAAAAACATTTAAAAAATCGTACCCATCCCAAACTTTTGACCTCAATCTCAGTATTTTTCAGCCTTTTGACGAGGTTTATGTATTTGTAAATATTTTTTCAATCTAACATTTCCATCAAAAAGCCATTGTAGCCTAGTAGTTGTTTAATGTAAGTTGAATACAGTTAAAATCTAGTTAAAGAATGAAGGCACAATATTTACAATATAGCTTAACTTGATTATATTTTTAAAGTGCAAGCAAAATCATTGCATATGTATTGTGAATGTTTGAGATCTATATCTCCCTGTACTAATTGATTTACAGCTCGTTGTACCATATTTCATTGCTCAGTGTGTGGCATTAATGTTTCCAACTTACATTCATTTAATGCTCTGGCACCTGCCACGGGTTCTCAGATTTCCTGAATTTAATAAGTGGCATTTCACAGATTACTGAAGTTCTAACCTTGTCAGGCCGAGAGATATCGATGTTACATTTGTTGTTGATAACAAAGCTCTGCATTATACCAGCTCTTCCTCCTTGGACGTGTAGTAACGTCCCTGACCCTCAACACACACTCACACACGCAATCATTGTGCCAGTCAGACTGCTCTGATCTCACCTCACACACCCCAGCAACAGAGTTTGGCTAAAGGCCCAAACAGAGTGTGTCAGCATCTTCCAAGCCTCCCTAAACTCTTCCTGAAGCAATCAGGACCAAGCAGTATTATGTTAACCCTCAGAGACCCAATTTTAAATTAAAACACATTTAAAGTGTTTATATAATATCTGCTTTTACTAAAAATGGGTTACAACTTCATACAATTCTCAAATGCATACTAGCAATAAGTTAATGATTTCATAATGTGAATCTTCCAGCTTGTTAAAGTCACATAACATGTCCACTGACATCACAGATGACTGATTTGTATTACATTAACTGTTGTAGTTATGTAATATGAACATATACACACACTACCATATAAATGTTTGGGTCGGTAAGATTTTTTGAAAGAAGTCTCTTGAATGCTCACCAGGATGCATTTATGTGATTGAAAAATAGTGTAAAAATACTGTAAACAGTAAAAACGGTTTTCTATTGTAGTATAATAATATTTTTAAATGTAATTTATTCATGTGATGCAAAGCTGAATTGTCAGCATTATTAATTATTACTCCAGTCTTCAGCATCACATAATATATATATATATATATATATATATATATATATATATATATATATATATATATATATATATATATATATATATATATATATATATATATATATATATATATATATATATATATATATATATATATTAATAGAGAGTTTAAAACAACAGTAATTATACATTATACATGTGTATACTGTACCTTTTGATAAAATGAATGCATCCTTTCTGAATAAAAGCAAGTTATTTTTAAATTCTAATCATGCTGGTCTCAAACTTTTGAACGATAGCATGTATAGTTTAATGATAGTATGTATATATATATATATATATATATATATATATATATATATATATATATATATATATATATATATATACACTTGCATATGATTGGTTGACGAATGATCTAAGGTGTGCAATTATTTTCAGGGAAACGCACAGCTAAAGTAAGTCCAGGCAGGTCTTGACCGCATTACACTTCCATATCACTACGCCAAATGATTTCAGTTGTTTCAAAGGTCCACAATGACACTGACCAAGGGAATATAGTATAATAAACAAAAGAGTAAAAACAACAAATTATTTCCATGTTTTTTACCACAAAATGATTTTTTATCATGTATGGAAAGCACATACTCTCTTTCTCCCACTCTCTCTGTCTCCCACTCAAACACACACACATACATTAAAATAGTTTGACATTTCTCACTAGCGAGCTGATAACAGTGCTGTTCTTGAAGCAGATAAACCTACAGTGTCGCCATTAGTAGAGACACTGCTGCCGAACACAGATTTAGGTAATCTCTCTCTCTCTCTCTCTCTCTCTCTCTCTCTCTACATATATATATATATATATATATATATATATATATATATATATATATATATATATATATATATATATATATATATATAATAACTTCATTAGTCTGCTATCCTGAAGGCTCCATTACTAGCTTTTAAAAGCAGGCTTGGGTTTAGATGCGTTAGAAATTAGTCCTGCACACAAGCATTTTAAGGACAAAAACCTGACAAATGTCTTCGAATACATCATCTGAACAATCTTAACATTTGCTAACCATAGTATAAGCGGAATAATTGACTCCGGTCCATTGAATTATTAGAAAATAATGCACACCCGAAGTGTAAAGACCAAAAGTTATATTATAAAAGTATTCTTTACTTGATTCCCAACATAGAACTGAGAGAAAATTCAGTGGTGCAATTTGACTGCCTTGAAAACCCTTTGTTTTTCGTTTTGTTTTGCTTATGTTTAATCAAAATTCACCCCAACACAAAAAATATAAGGAAAAAAAGAAAATGTATAATAACTATCAGTGCTTGGGTCTTTGAGGATTAAAAAAAAAAAAAGCAGTTTGTGGAGGCTGTGAAGGAAGTTGGCTCTCCGTCAGCGGAAAGGGGAATTCTTTGACTGATGCCTGTAGATACTGCTAATACGTTAATAATGGGTGAGCAGTCTGGCTCCCAAAGGGCTGCAGTCACGGTAACTGACTCTGATCGGTGCTAGACTCCGCATTTTTCTAATCTCCAGAAAGTGTCTGATATGCAGGAAAACGTGTGCATATTTCTGCGTAATTTTACGCAACCTGAGAGGATCTGGAGTGACCGTGCAGTATTCGTGTTGCCCACGTTCAGTCCCTTTTTTATGCATTTTTTGGCCAGCGGAAAGAGCTTTGTTTCAAACTCTTGGCTACCTTGTGATTTGGCAATCAGCCATGGAGCAAAAAGTGGGTATATACAAGGTGACGGGTTTCTGCGATTAGTACCCCAACATGACACAATGCCAGTAGAGTCTCTTCGCAGGGGGTCTGCAGAGAGCCACGCCACCAGACCACCTTCACAGCTTGAGTTTCTGTTAAACGGGTCAGCTAAGAATCATAGTCTTTTAGACGTTTGGCTCTGGTTTCCAAAGGGCGAAGCCTGCAAAGAGCATTGGTTCCTTAGCTTTTGTTATGATGCCAAGGGATCCAGCATGAGAAACTGGTGCCATCTTTTAATCAATAGGGCAGTGGTTTCAGAGTACCACCTCTGGGGCAGCGGAGTAAGGCAACCTCTCAGATGTTAGATGATACAAGACCGACCACAATCTTATCACCCATGATTATTCAAGAAGAGAATATAATGTCAAGTTCAGACCAAGTTTTGGTGGTTTTTGTAGGATTTTGCCAAAAAGATCACCTTAGATCAAGTTTAATTTCTATTGGCTGAGTTTGTGCAGCATACTAGGAAATAACCAGTCAAACTTATGAGGTTGGTTGACTATCATGATATTTAAAGTCAAGCTGGTTAAACCAGTGTTATTTTAGTATTATTTATATGCTATTAGTAAAGGATAATCCACAACTAGCTGTGCATTATAAACGCATAATGCATTAAAAACCACTGAAGTGGAGGTGCATTCAAATCGTTAAATGCACAGCTAGCCGTGGATTATGTCGCTTATACCATGGTCATTTCCCAGTGTTGACAACTGTTATTGATGTTTGCAGCACAATATTTGACCAGAAGAGAGAAAAAAAAAAAGAAAGAGAAATCTAGCATTCTGCCCACTTTGAATCAGACACAGAAATAATGTAGTGCAAAATAATACATTTATTTGAATGAATAAATTATAGCATTCATTTGAGTTAATAATTGAGAGAGAGAGAGAAAGTGAGGGAGAGATGCGTGTGTGAATTACCTGCGTCTGTGCAGCGTCTCTCAAAGTAAAGCTGTTAGTTTTGAGTCACATTAGTTTTTATTTTATTTAATATTGTTATTTAGGTCTAGATTATTTTAATTTGAGTTTTAGCTTTCGTTCAGTTTTAGTTTTAATTGATTAAAGTTTTTTTATTTATTACTTTGAATATTTATTATTTGAAATATTTTATATATAATATTATATATTAAAATATATATGAAATATTAAATATATGTATTTAGTAAGTTAGTTAGTAATTTAATTTCTTAAAATTGCCATGGAATATTGCATTTTATTTCAACTTTATTTAAGTTAGCAATTTTTTTTTTTTATAATTACGTTTTAGTCAACAATAATAACCCTGGGTTGATCTAGTCTGTTTCAACTTGAGAACCCTGGTGGTGACAGCAGCAAACTAGCATCCACAACAAATGCTGGTCTTTTCAGCAATGTGTCAAAACCTCAACAACAGCTTCTCTAACCACAACTTGTTTGCCCCAAATAGGTGTTTTCTGTGGATATGGATGGGTCGCATTTGCAGGTGGTACTGAATGTATCCGTGGACTATCCTGAAAACCTCGCCGTGGACTGGGTGAATAATAAGTTGTACGTGGTGGAGGCCAGCGTCAACAGAATCGACATGGTGGACTTGGATGGGAGCAATCGGGTCACGTTGATCGCCGAGCACCTGGGCAACCCAAGAGGTCTCGCGCTTGACCCGACCGTGGGGTGAGTTCCCAGAGGAGACGTTAGACGGCTCCCGTTGACTTTAATCTTATCCTAGCTTCCTCCACATAATCTGCATCCATTGTAAGTGAAATCATAAATCTGATCTCGGATCTGCAGCTTCAGATACTGAGAACGGGAATGTTGTACACAGTTTGTAAGGATTAGGCAGAAGTAATTAAGCAAAGATGAGCTTCATGGAAACTCAATAGGGCTGTATGGCCAGGTGGCCAAATTTACCCCTGCTAAATTGAGAAGTGACAATTAATGCGTAAAGTTGAATCGCTATGGATCGTGTTTGAAAATAAAGTTATTTAAAGGTTTTTATTTCAAAATCTCGTTCTTATCCCCAAAGGGTTTTATCCGTAACCCAATACAGTCCAAACTGAGCGCTAACAATATATTAGAGTAAATACCTTTGAAGTTCAAGTTGCTCTTTAAGTCTTTCAGTGCAACATGAGATTGATAAATCATGGCTTGTCTCATTATAATAGGATCATTTAATTTAGGATTACTTCCTCTTTTTATTGTAGATGTTAAATGTCATTTTAAAAGAATGTCTTGTGTCACAATGAGATTATTGTGTTTGGGTTTAGGTACCTCTTTTTCTCTGACTGGGATACTTTGAATGGAGAACCAGGTCTGGAAAGGGCCTTTATGGATGGGACCAATCGATATGGGATCATCCGGACCAAACTCGGCTGGCCTGCTGGAATTACTTTGGACCTTGAGGCCAAGAGAGTGTATTGGGTGGACAGCCGTTACGATTATATTGAAACCACAACCTATGATGGCTTGCACAGGTATTATTTTAAAGTTGCAGAGATGTTTTATTTGGAAATGCATGCTGATTTTCCCACTTTTCAGAAGTGTATTAAACTCTTATTTGAATTCTCCAATAGGAAAACGGTGGTTCATGGTGGTTCTGTGATTCCTCATCCATTTGGCATTACTTTGTTCGAGCATTCGGTCTACTACACTGACTGGACTAAGATGGCCGTTATGAAGGCTAATAAATACAGCGACAACAGCCCTCAAGAGCTCTACAGGACCTCTCAGAGACCACATGGCCTGACTGTGGTCCATGCATACAAACAGCCCTTTGGTAAGCAGCCTAGGAAGTGCATGTTTCACTCAGTATGATTAATATTAAACTGCTTAGATGTCGCCAACAGAGTTTTAGTGTGGTTTTAGTTCTAGAAGTATGTGATTTCTGTGCAGCTTTGGTTCTAATGTGGTTTTGGTTCTATAAGTATTTTCCCACTCAAGTTTTAAGCAATGACTCAAACAAACCAGCCAGTGTTGTTATTTTTGTTAATTTAAATAATAAGATATACTGTAAGTATTGAATTATTTATTAGAAATATTGCCTTTCACAGCTAACTAGTACTAAAATTAATAAAACTGAAATATAAAAACATAATATTTAAAAATAGATCATATTAAATATAATATTAAAAACTAATAAAAATGGCAAAAGCACATAATTGAATTAGAATTTAACTGAAAACTGAAAATATATATATATATAATATATAAATATATATATATCATTGCATCCAAAACAAAAGTTTGTGTTTACGTATATGTGTGTGTACTGTGTATAATTATGTGTATATAAATACACACATATGCATGTATATATTTAAAAAGAAAAATTATATAAAAATACTTATATTTATAAATTATAAGATAAGGAGGTTCCATTACGAAAATTGGTTTTCACTACTGAGCCGTTCCTATTTCCATGGACCTTTTTATATCTATTATCAAGATTCATCTCTGGTGATGCATTCACAATTGCGCTAAATACATGTGTAGCGTGGTCCAAAAAGTTTTGATTCGATAAATGAAACCACACATAAAGAGAGTCAGAAATGGTCTCATCTTATTTATAGTGTAACCATTATTTTATATATGTTATATAGTGTAAATATATATGTGTCCTATTGCATCCTGGACGGCATTGAAACACCTGAGAATCAATCACTATGCTTAGGTTTTAAACAAAAATAGTGAATGACTGTTATTCTTTTTGTGGATTATTTTGGTTACATGTATGTTTGTTTGATCGGCCAGTAAGTAACCCCTGTGGCACTAATCGAGGAGGCTGTGAGCACATCTGTGTTCTGAGTCACAGAACTGATAATGGCGGTCTGGGATATCGCTGCCGCTGCCGAATGGGCTACGATCTGCATGCTGACGGCAAGAGATGCGTCGGTAAGACAGATCTCAGTCACACCTTGTGTCTGTTTCTTTGATTACCATTAGCATCGGGTCATATACTGTAATAAGACATCAACCTTTTGAGAGCTTGATGTTTAAAGAAAACATGAAAACCATCATGCAAATATGTCTCCTGCAGCTGTGAGGCAGTTTCTGCTGTTCTCCAGCCAGCTGGCGGTCAGAGGGATCCCCTTCAACCTGTCCACACAAGAAGACGTCATTCTACCTGTGACAGGAACTCCGTCTTATTTCGTTGGAGTGGACTTCAGTGCTGCAGACAATTCCATTTTCTTCTCTGATACAGTCAAGGACATCATCTACAAAGAGAAAATTGATGGAACCGGTGAGAATGGCTAGTTTTTATATGCATATTTCAGTAAAGTAGTGTGTATGTGTATATGCGTGTGTGTGTGTGTGTGTGTGTGTATATATATATATATATTTATTTTATTTATTATTTTATTGTTTATATTCACTGAAATGTTCATATGATCTTATCACATTCATTTTGCTGGAGAACAAAAGCACAACATCTTTAAAGAAATGTCCTTGACTTGTAGGCAGATAAAGTGAGAAACTGATACTCACTGAATACTCCATTCAGCCCTCGGGATGTTTGCTGTGTGCCAACAACACATTTCGCTGCATGTGATTTCGCCCTATCAGCTACCTTCAAAGGCCAACTACATGAGATAATGTATTCACTGGTGTTGGACTACATTTCTTAAATAAATCCAGGACTCTAATGCCTTCCTCCTCCTGACTCACCCCCCCAAAAAATAGACAGTTTAATAATTCTAGTTATCACCTGGGGAAACAAGCTGGGAGGCAAGCACCGTTGTTCCTTAGTACCAAACCAGTGGCGTGCACGGGGCGTTAATCGTGAAAGTGCCATTTTTTGATCGTACAGCAGTGCTCTGCTATAGTGCATATGCTAGTGTACTTATAAAAGTTCACAGAATTGGCTTTTGCAAGTGTAAATTACAACTTATGATCAATATCAATTGGCTTTCATCTTAACCTTTTTTCTGACATACCCTTAACTTGGAAAGTTGCCCTACTTAAATACTTCAGATTTCAATAGTATGTATTGTTCAATTGTCTGCTCATAGGCTCCACATTTTGCTGCAATCTGCGCTTAAGTGTACATGCAGACCAGCAGTGGATTGCACTTTCATCTTTGTGTTTCTTTTGCTTTAAACTGCACAGGCCGGGAGGTACTAGCAGCCAATCGGGTGGATGGTGTGGAAGATCTTGCTTATGACTGGATATCAAAAAACCTATACTGGACCGATCCACGGTACAGGAGTATATCTGTCATGAAGGTCTCGGATAAGTCCAGACGAGCCATTGTACGCAACCTCAACAACCCCAGATCCATAGTGGTCCACCCTGTGGCTGGGTGAGTCATTTATCAGCTTGTCTTGTTGATGATACTTCTATTTTTTAAACATAAAGTTGTTAATACAGTGACTCTGTTCTAAAACTTAGTGAGCTACAGTACCTTGCTGTCTACTGCCTAAATAGGCTACTATCTTCTAGGAAGTGAAATGGAACCTAATAAGTGACCAATTTTGGAGTGCTCAACATAGGCATCAACTCTGAGAATCATACAAATAGCATGCAAGTGCACAGTAGACTCAACTCCTGTGAATTACATTCAATAGAGTTTGGCATTAGCATGTTGCTAAGCTAAGGATTATATATTTTAACATGCATAGCACATGCAAATATTGGTTAAATATTGGACTTTTTATCAATACGTGTTGAGTAGGAGTGTTATTTAATTGTTGTTTATATTCTATTCAATTATTTTTAAATATTTTCAGTTTTATTTTCATTTATATTATATTTACATTATTAATATTTACATTATTCAATTTGTACACAAGTCTTGTCGCTTGTGTACAAATTGAACTGAAGTGCCGCTGAAATATATTTCTTATCAAGATTTTTTTACAAGAAATGGCTCATTTTAATCCCAACAGCTTCTAATATTCACAGCTTGGTAAAGCCCATTGAGTCAATTTTTGCAAAGACATAAGTGTTGTCGCCTTGTCATATGAGCTTCACCTGTGACTAATAATGGATCAATTAGATCTCAGGTGTGTATAAAAAGAACCCCAGTGCACTAGACCTTCACATCAACTGCAACTAGACCTCTGCAAACATGCCTAAGATTCACCCTGAGACTAAAGTTTTATTATCAAGAGGCTGAAGACCAGATCCACTGCTGATCTGATTTCCACAAACCTTCAAAGTGTCTCAGTGTCAAGTACAGAGGATAAAAAAAAAATTTGAAGAGACTGGAGATGTTTATGACAAACCCAGGTCAGGCAGACCCCGCAAGACAACTGCTCGAGAGGACCGTTTGTTGGCTCGAAAATCCAAGGCCAGCCCATTTTCCACTGCAGCTGAGCTCCACGAGACCTGGTCACCTGAAGTCCCTGTGTCAACCTGAACAGTTTGTCGGATTCTGTCTCGAAATGGCCTCCATGGTCGAATCAGTGCCCAGAAGCCAGCACTAAACAAAAGACAACTGAAAAACTGTGTGGCATTTGCCAAAGCCCACAGCCTGCTAAAAGGATGGACGCTGGAAAAGTGGCAGAAGGATTTTTCAGATGAATCTTCTGTTGAATTACACCACAGTCGCCGCAAATATTGCAGGAGGCCTACTGGAGCCCGCATGGATGTGAGATTCACCCAGAAAACAGTGAAGTTTGGTGGGGGAAAATCATGGTCTGGGGTTACATCCAGTATGGGGTGTGCGAGATCTGCAGGATGGAAGGCAACTTCAATAGTCTAAAATACCAAGACATTTTAGCTACCTCTTATATTCCCAACCATAAAAGAGGCCAAATTCTGCAGCAGGATGGTGCTCCATCGCATTCTTCCATCTCCACATCAAAGTTCCTCAAGGCGAAGAAGATCAAGATGCTCCAGGATTGGCCAGCCCAGTCACCAGACATGAACATCATTGAGCATATGTGGGGTAGGATGAAAGAGGAAGCATGGAAGACGAAACCAAAGAATATTGATGAACTCTGGGAGGCATGCAAGACTGCTTTCTTTGCTATTCCTGATGACATTCAGTCCTTCAATGGAAGTCATAAAGATATTAAATTTGGATCTCACAGCACCACTACTTAATTTGCTGACATATTTTTATATTTGCAGTAAATTTGTTAAATTTCTGCATAGGCGACAAAACTTTTGTCTTGCCAAAATTTGACCTTTCTGTCTTGATTAAATGATAAATCTTTTTTCAGTGAAACTAATTTATTTCAGTGCATTAAGCATCATTTGGGAGGGTTTTAGCTTTTCATATGAGCTATTTCTAACACCAATTGATGAATTAAAAATCAGGTTAATAGCAGGTGTTTCTACAAAATAGATAAGCGACACGACTTTTGTCAGGGACTGTACATGATTTACATGAAGTAAAACAAAGAGTAGACCTATTAGAGTAAGTTTAACTGTTATTTCAGTTTTTCTACTTCCAAATGTTATGTTTAATTTATTCGGTTACTCGCCATTTCTTAGTAATTATCATTATTATAATTTTTTTATATTACCGAAAATTTATAGTTGTAGTTTTAGTTGATGATTTAAGCTGCTCTTGAATTAATTATATTATTTATTTTCAATATTTGTCTTGCGTTGTCTGGCATCTTGGTTGGTATGAACTGGTTATATTATGGTATAAACAATTATTCTATAGTTATACCTCCTATCCTTTGGATCAACTTTCACCATGATATCTTAAAATGATGCCTTCTAGACAATTTTCATTGTCATTGTTGGCTAAAAATTGTGTTCACAAAACCCACACCCTCAAACATCACAAAGGATACAGCCACGTTCAAATATCAACAAACACAATTCAGTGAGCGTCGTGAACCAGAAACACAGCTTGGGGGGAGCATAGCTTTCACCTCGCTTCTCTGTTTCCCTAAGACCATGAAAATAAAATCGGACCACTTGTGTCCAGTCACACCTTTCATAATGCAGGAGGTGCCCAGCCATTCATAGATTGCTCCTGCTTTGAACCTGGCACAGATAAAGGAGCTCTTTATGCCGTGCTAGTGGGACATTTCCAATGGCTTCAAAGTCATGAGGCCTCTGGGCCCAGGAGACTAGATTAGTGCTGCATGAAGGCTGGTATTGTAGTGCACACTAAGAACTTGGCTTAACGGGGGAAAGCCCCGCAGAGCGCTCAGATAAAACTGTCTATACCTAACAGTTTATAAATAAAACCCAGCGGATGGTTTTGAAAGTGTCCCCACCTTTTAATTTGGCGAGGGCACAGGGTGAAGATTTGTGGTGATTTTGGCATTATTTCCTCGCGCTCATGCTGTCCCAAACATGCTGTCTTTTCAGTTGAAAGAATGAGGACTGGAGCTGTCAAACTTCAAAATGACAAAAAAGCACCATGAAAGGTGTATTATAAAAGTGGTCCATATGACTTTAGTGGGAGTAACAGACTGAAATTAACTTGAGAGAGCATATC